>DWJK01001419.1:0-17022 GCA_018248815.1 Croniades pieria auraria
CCCGAAAGGGTAGACAGAGAAGTGTAATAGACCTCCACGTTCTAAGTCCCATGGAACAGTTGGTAAACCTATTATCATACGCCGGGCACAGATCCATACTACGAGTCACTACTAGAAATTCTCAATTAGAAAAAACTGACCTGATCGATTTGAACACAGCGCTTGCAACCACTCGACCAACGAGGCATATTTTTGTTTCGCTCAAAAATATATTTATGTCGCATTCAACAATGTTCCATTCATCAAAATTCAACTTATATGTTCTAATATGTATATCGATTTATATGGTCTCCTCTCAGAATAACCTGGTTAGAGTCATAGTCTCATTTTTCTTCTAAACCCAAAAATAGTGTTGGCCTCCGATGTCAGTGTGGCTATAATCACCAACCTGAGACACTTCCAGTCAATTTACAACTTCGAATTGGCGCAGATCCGTCTCTGACTCAACCAAGCGGTGCAAGGCGCAGTTTAATGGTCACCTTCCTGTACCGTCTCCCAGATACGGCTTCTTAATATCCCGTTTTCCATCTATTCTCGCAATAAGTTTAAGCGTTTAAAATATATGGACTGTTTTCTCTCCAATAACCTTGGAGTACGCTGAAGAGGTCTGCAATATATTTAAACTATAAAATTCATAGTAATGAACGTTTAATTAAACGACCGAAATGTAGGATGAAACTAACTTATCATCGAAGTTTCAGCCGTAAACATCAATACAGATATCTTTGCAACTCAGCACATTTCCGTATTGTAGTAGTGTGCCATTGATATTTAACCACTTCGATATAATAATCCTTCTTTCTCTCTCACTTGCGAACGGTCAATCTCAAACGAATCGTTACGATTCATTTTTTGTTACTAAGGTATCAAGAAGAGTGTCTACCAAACGACGCGTAAATCCGCTAAGTTTTTATGAATAATTCTCGAATTCCATCGGTTGGAATCATCAGTGGTAAATTGTGCATCCGGAGTAAAATATTAAACTTGAGTAACACACAAAAGGTTGCATATATTCATCTCGCTGAAATAAACACGCAATTTTATACAGGAAGAGTTACGTCGGCCTTAAAATATACACGAACTTAGCCTTAAAATATAATATTTTAATATTACACAGAATATTAATGCGACGATCTAAATGAGTAAATTATTTAGATGTAAACATCGAGAAGACCGTTACGAAACATTTGATTACGTTAATTGGGTGGTACAGTGTAATAACGTATAATTGCATAATCATAGGAACGGTACGTCAACTCTATCGAATATTATATTAAAATAAAATCTCCTGGGAACTTCGCAACATCCTGTAGTCGCTCATTAATATAATGGTCCGCAAACATCGAGCGACGGAAACCGAATGAATAGGTACACTACACTACACGTGTGAGTGTGTAGGTACATAGGTAGATACGACCAACCTAGATACGTTTGTCTCTGCCAGCGACTGTGTGACCTGCGTGGAAATAATTGTATCGAAAAATATACCACAGGGAAATCTTAGTAATAATTTTCGATGACCAGCACGCGATGTATTTGCCGAAATTATTTTCGGTCCTAGTGAATTCTGCCACTGAATCACCGAGGCCGATTGTCCAGATCGGGACGGACAAAGAATATATTCCCCGACCTCATACCGAGATATAAGGGTCTCCTGTGAAGTGACTAGACTCTGTATTGGCTGATCGCAATAGCGCAGCCTACCTAGGCATGGTTAAATGATTTGACCGCCCGCAGTCAGCACCATAGGCGTCGCGAGAAACCATGCTTTGCGATCCCCAATCCGCATGCCCAGCGTGAAAACTATAGGCAACAACCCCTCAATGGAAACCTATGTCCAGCAGTAGATTTGAACAGGCTGATAATGATTATTACTATGGACCAAATGCCTGCTAATGTAGTCGTTATTAAAACAAAAAAGTTTTGGCTCCTAACACATGAAGGACGTAAAGACTATAATGTAGAGGCACAGTTTTTTCTTTGAGTTTCCTTCACAGCCCTAATATACTGCGTACACGCCCAGAGAAAGTTAGCTTATAAGCTAAGCGCGTCTGTTAACTTAATTATCACTCGGATTACGTCGGCACAACACGAAACAGGGAGTGTTCAGTGCCTGTCGATAGTGGATATTAATCTTTTGTCGATGTCTGTTGCCTTCAATTTATTATTGCACGATACTCTTCAAAATACACATGTTACGGTTTCATTAACATGAAACGACCTTTGACATAAAAGAATAATAATTACTTCATGAATTACGACGACGCGATGATTGGCCGAAAAGATTCGCTCGTATAGTTGAATATGTTGCAAAACGATATCAGAAAACAGAAGATTGTAAAAATGAATGTTTACAATGTTACTCATATCCTTTCGTGAATCATTATATATACCGGTGAAGAGTGCGCTATACGGGCCTTGATAAAAATGAATACGGCTATCAAAATGCGATTATCGTTCATGTAAACCGACAAAACATGATCACGAAGCCCGCAAACCGTCCGTGGCTCACGCGTTACGCACTCGCTCGGTCGCACGCGCACCCACCGTGACGCCGTGCACCATACAAATGCGCTTTTTGTATATGGAACGCGCGTGCCAAAAACAATAGATAGAGGTCTGTGTAACTGGCAAATTGAATGAAACCTGTTCTCAATCGCTCTTTCAATCGAATCATGTATGTATCAACTTCGACACCGAGTCGACGGAGGTCGTACCGCCATAACTAGTAACGCTTCACGCTCAACGATTAGCCAAATTACGGTAATCACTCCCGACGCCAACAGCAATGGATTGTTACATGAGTCGGGCGACGTAATGGAAATTAGTCGTTGTTCATATAGCACAATCGTAAATGTTCACTTTCACATCGCCGCCAGGTCGACGTGCTCTTTCGTTTATGTTAAACACGATACATAATCATGATGAGAATAGCTCATTTCCACAGTGCCGAGTTATAAAATTTGTTTATAAGTTTTATAGGAGCCAAATTGCAAGCTTTAATGTCTGGGTAAATTTTATGATTTCCAAACAATGTATCGTTGTCGATACACCGATTTTCGTCAGCGATGTGCCGTTCTGTCATACCGTTGAATATAATAAATAAATGAGTTTTACAGTTTTAATATTTGGTTACGTGTATAACCATCTCTACTATAAGTCAGCTGGTTTGAATTGCTTTCTCCTCTAAAACCTCACGTGCTACAGTTCCCCAGCTCCCGCCTGTGTAGGAAGATAATCGATATACGATTAATACAGACCTTGATTTACTCGAGCGGAACCAAAGAATAATTCGCGCGTTTGAGGGGAGAACAGGCTAATGTGGTTAGTCGTATTCAGGGTCACAGATAGTAGGGTATTTTTAGAACGCACTGCAGCACTTACATAATAATTATAGTCGGATAATTCTTATATACATGTTGCAAAGTAGATTTTATCTGTCCTTGTTCGTGCTTGGGAACAATGATATGGCATCCTCCAGTTGTAACGCTGCATTCGAATTGTTTTTTTATGCCTGTCTTGTATTTATTATATAATCCTCTGATCCTGTTCAAGTGATTCACGCCCCTGCTTACCCCTTCACACGTAGGTGCTTCAGAACGGCATATTTTTTCCGGAATATTAAATATGCCGCGAGTAATTCTGTTACAACTCCCTCAAAATAATTTCCGAGACGACAGAAGGTATGTCCCCTCGCACGGGGGACGACCCTCGGCGCTAATAAACGAATCTCGTGTGTGAATGTTATCGTTGTGTCTAGTATAATTCAATGTGGGCGTGTGTAAATACGTCTCGTCTACAGAACAACTCACTAAATCTCTCTGAATGCGACTTTGCCAAACACACTGTGTGACGTGCGAGAACAGAAATTTTTGTGGCAACGGAAACACATTAAAACTGACGCGGACGAATGCCTCACAATAAATCGTGGCATGCACTGAGGGTGTTGCTACTTCCATTGTATCTACGATGATTCTATATCGTTACAATGCTAATTATGAAGTAATTACGTAGACGGTCCGAAACGCTATGCTCTGCGATCCCCAACAAGTAAATCCAGTGAGGTCATGAGCAAAAACCCTTATGGGAAACCTAAGTCTCCCCGCAATCAACTGATTAGGTTGATCGTGGTCGCTTTAAATAACAAATCTGATCTATTGATTTAATAAGATCGCCCATGTATTCATAACAGCAGTTACGATCTTAAAAGATACCTTGTTGCGGAGTTGTGAAAGCGTATTTACACAGTGGACTGTTGACAAATCGCTCGTCTTCAGGTTCTGGTGAAACGGCGTATTGTGTCGCCTTTTACGGCACCACCGCTCGCCCGCTCCATAGCGGTCGCTCGAGTCGAGTTACGTGGACGGGCAATCGATTCTTGTGACACTTGGCATTGGAACAACGATTGTTATCATTCAAAATAGCTGGACTTCCTTAAGGTAACCAAATAACGGGCTAGAATCTCGTTCGTTTTAAAATAACGGCTGAATAAACCAATTGCATTAAGATCATGATTGGATGATGATTTTTAATATTATTGTTACTTACATATATATACACGCCATAATAACTGTATAAAGATAAGATATACGATAGCTCAAGTGCAACGGAAGATGTCAAGATTGAAGGTATAGATAGACTCTACCACTAAGCTGTGTTTTTATATTATACGCGGCAAAAATGTACGAAACCTTTTATATTTACATGTTTTTATAGAGACGGCAAATTGTTTCTAATACGTCGTTAGTAGGTAGTTTCTTTCAGTCTTCAGTCCAACGACCCTGTGTCTATTATTAATGGCTAGTCTCCGCGTTCAATCCAGTTTCAAAGCAGACCGTCTAGGCGTCTAGACGGCTTGCAGTGGCTCTGTGCAAATATTAACCTATAGCAACAAAATATAACTAAGTTCGTTTTCTTACGACACGTAGGAAAATCGTCTGGTGTTCGTTGTAAATAGAATTTCTTTCAGCTATCGATTGTGACACTTGGTACCATTTCGACACAACACTGGGTGCGCCCGACTGTTCCCCACCTCAATAGTATCCATTTTATTTTTAACGTCACGTTTCATCGAGGGCAAATCATTTTCTTGCTCTACATCATTGCTAACAACTTTATTGTAAGTCATTGGTATGGTATTAATAATTGAACCTACGGCAGACAATATGACATTGAGACCGTTGATAAATTTAAATTTAATTCGCAATAACAAAAATGTTTTCAACATCGAATTCATTAAACATCCCGCTCTTATTAACAAGCGCATCTCCTTTCTCCCGGATAATAAAGCGTGAACTGCGTACGAAAGTGGGTAACAAAAACACGAGCTCACATAACGAGAGACCAATTGAGTCTGCTCTAGTTCGCCGTCCACAAACGCGAACGCCATAAGGCGATGGCGATACACGAAATGTGAAAGCATTATATATGTACTAACACAGCGCAAACAACAGGAAGCCCAATTACTGTACTGTACTGCGCTGTGCTCGTACATACTACGGTACACCACTTAGCGGCAGTGTTTACGTATTCTCTTGGCACCGACTCCCAGAACTATTAGGTTAGTTGCGGAGGGATTTATTTATGCTTGTGTTACATGCAGTCCTATTCCGATCTATGTAAGGTGCGTTGATACAATTAACCGTTAATGGTTCGTTGTCTCCTTTTAATGCACCTCTTGGATCGGTTTACGTTATTTTATATTTGATGTGTTCTGTAACTTTTGCTTTGTAATTGATATGTACGCTCACTTTGGTATTCTACTATTATTACTATTTTTATTATCATCGTCGTGTCTTTTATCTTCTCCCTATTGGACAGGATTCCTCTCTCAGAAAGAATATGATTGAGGTCATACTCCACTGCTTACTTAAAATAATAATAATCAACGTATACATTATAACAATGTAAATACGAACACGTAAAAATTAAGATGTATTGTGCATGTTCTATTGCTTTTGGAACGAATCACGTGATACTCATTGTTCACCTTTGTTCGCAGTTCAAATCAACTCACGGAGTTGCCGCGCGAGGTTTGTCAGATGCCGTTGCAAGTTCTCCTAGTGCCGGACAACATGTTGACTAGCTTGCCAAAGGAGATCGGCAAAATGAGCTCCCTGGCCGAGCTGGACGCGTCAAACAATCGACTAACGCAAGTGCCGATGACGCTTGGCGACTGCGCCGGCTTGAGAGCCTTGGATCTTAGTAATAACCAACTCGGACTTCTGCCCTTACGTGAGTACTAGCCTTCTATAAGCTTAAGGTTATTGGGAATGTGACACAAGTTACGATCTAACAAGACGCGCCCAGTGATGAGTGATGTCGTATCATAGTACGCATTTACTGATCTCGATTTTATCTTTCCATTACTTCGACGATACTCGTGTTTGATCTCAAATCGAGGTATCTCAAAGCTCTTGTGTCATTGCTTGTTATTTATGTATCTGCTTATAATTTAATGTTAACATATTATCTATAGTGTGTGAATTAGGCGAAATTGTTACTATTCTTGTGATTGTTTATGTACCGGCTTAACTCACGTACGTTTTTCGGGATAGCCAGACTAATTTCCGAGCTGTACGAAGTGCCCTTCATCAGGAGCTACAGGTGCAGGTACATGTCCTTCATCGTGAGCTCCCGCTTACTGCAGCGAGATCGCGGCGAAGACTGACTGATTCTTATATCGAATAAACATTTAAAAAAGGAATAACGAATATCACAAAACGTCTAATTGAACTATTTTTAATTCATTATCTCGCGTTATATTATCGTGACATAGAAAGAATTATTACCTAACAATATTGATTCGATATTTAAAAATAGATTTAACAATAAAGTGAGTCCGCCGACGCGGGCTCGCTCCTAACGCAACATGGTCGCCTCTGATCGGCCTGGCGTGAAGCGTCTCATAATGTTATTGCGACTTGCGTGCTGCTATTGTATAAGCAATATTGGCATGTCATATAACTTTCTCCACAGTATTACTGCAATGTAACCCGTCTGTATTGCGATGCTTTATTAACATTTGTCATTATTGTTACATTATTACGCCAGGGCCCCTGCCGGGTGGACAGTATATTTTTTTTACAAGTAGTCATAATTATTGATTGTAGGCAAAGCACTGTGTGTAAGGGTAGAGATATTTTGGTATTTAATGCTTCCTGCCCATCCCGTATGGGATGTAATGCCACGATATTATAATCATACAAAAATTATCCCTATTGGAACTTTTTCGTTGATATAAAGCTAGTAATATGCAGAGAGATATTACTTTTTTATGCGACGAGATTAGGAAACAAACAGGAAATCACGAGTGATGCGAGTAATTATCGCCCAGGGCGTCTACAACCTAACCCAAACAGGATTTTGAATAGTATTTATTAGCATAGTCAGTTGAACATGTATGTTCATACAATTACATATGTATTATGTATACTTATCAGCAAGTATATGCACAAACCTCATTTTTGCGACCAACTCTAGAGCCCTCAATACACCTTTGTTGGAATAGCTTTATACCATCTATTTATACTGCCTGCTGTTGGCTCCCTAAACGTTACTACCCTTAAGATAGGTTCCAATCTGTTTTTCAATCACATAATGTGTCTCGAACTTTCCCGTCTTAATCCTCTTCATTTCATTTACCTCAGTAAAAGGTCCTACTCTATTGTTACCATTCGATTTTGGAATGCAATAGGGTTTCCGCGTGATTTTTTTGTTGGAATATATCTTTAAAATTTAAAAATAATGGACGAAAAAATATCTCTTCTCCCTTGTTTCAGAAATAACATACCTACGGCTGGAACATCTGGATGTCAGCTGCAACTGCATATCATCACTGCCATTGGAGCTGAGGAACATGAGCACAATAGTCACCTTGAACTTGGACAATAATCCGCTAGTCTCCCCACCTACAACCGTAAGGCTAAAACTATCAAATGATGGCAAAAAGCTCAAACAATTGTGGCAAAATTGATATACAATTGCGTACATATGTATGACTGTATATTGTTAGGTTGATATTGAAATACAACTGTATTGTGTATAGACGACCGCGAGTAACTTCAATATTATGTGGGAACAGAGAAGGCCGTTCTCAGTATGATAATTATGTTAAGTTTACGCTCAGTAGATTTTTTCACATATATGTATATAGATTAATAGGTATGGGATGGTCTGGGTTTTCAATGTTTATTTAACGCTTTCGAAGACAAAATCCTTGTACCGCGAAGATACCATCAATGGTATTTTATGAAATTAATTCCTAAAATAATCTTAAATGTCCTGGTAACTCAAGATAAACATAGCTATGTTAGCCATGCAGTGGTGCCAACGAGAGACCTAATCTATTGATTCATCATCTTAATATCAATCTACTGATGGGCTCTGGTCTTCTTGTACATTTTGACGGATGTAGCTATCGTCTGCCACGCTGATCAACTACGAGCCGGCCCACTTTAAACGCATTAAAGAAAATCGTAAAGAACTCATATAACTCTACAGCTTTTCTCACGTTTTCTATCACCATTACAGTAAACTATACATTATAAAAATTCATTATAATGATATTGGATGTCTTATTTTTATTAACATGTTCGATGGAGACACCGAAGTAATAAAAACTAGTAATTAATAAACACCCGACTATATATGTACCGGCTTAACTCACGCACGTTTTTCGAGATGGCCTGATTAGTTTCGGATCTGTACGAGGTCCTTCATGAGCTCCCGTCGCTTGCAGTCTCCGTCGCGACCTCGCTGCAAACGGCGGGAGCTCATGAGGAAGGACCTCGTACAGGTCCGAAACTAATCGGACCATCTCGAAAAACGTACGTGAGTTAGGCCGGTACATATTCAATCGTGTGTATAAATACTCACGAAACATTTAATAGTTCAATAGACACCCAATTAATGCTACTAGAATGCGAAAGACGATGTTGAACCGCGTGGGTGTTGAGACGAGCTTGGCTTTCACGTCATTGTTTAATATACATCAATATTGCATTGGTTGGCCCCCTGGTCCAGTTACTAGTGACCCCGATTGATGAATAGGTTTCGGGTTCGATTGACACTCAGGAGAAATATTCGAGTGTTTAGCACGCAAGTTTGTTCAGTATCCGGATTATATTTATTTATGTACACAGAATAAGGTATATACTGCAGGTATTTTTACATAACATCACACCTGTAAGCCCCGAAGAGGTAGGCAGAGGAGTGTAGTACACTCCCACGTATCACCAGGTACGTTTTTCGTCCCATGGAATAGGTGGTGAGCCTATTGCCATACATCGGGCACAGATCCAGACACAGAGCCACTACTAGAAATTTATACTAGAAAATCTGAGTTACAAAAATCCTATAGTACTCGCCGCGGGATTTGGACCCAGGACCTCCCGATCGGTAGTCGCGCTTGCAACCACTCGACCAACGAGCCAGTCATTATTACTAACGAAATAAATATGTACATATTTAGTATATAATGTATCGTCATCGTCGTCATCAGCCCATCTCACTCCATTGCTGGATGTAGGCCTCGTCCAATGAGCGCCATCGCGCCCTGTCCTCGGCTTGTCGCATCCAACATTTGCCTGCAATCTTTCGCAGATCGTCATCCTATGTAATGTAGACGCATATTAATTGTTTGAACACCGTGGTACAGATCTTGCTTAATTATGAATCATACGGCCATGCGTGAGTTGTTTGGGTGTCTTGCTGTTTTTTTTATTATTTAAAATGTACACAATTGAATTAATTATAATTGAATTAATTACACACATGCTTTCTCAATTATTAAAGTCAATATTTACATGAGTAAAATTCTGATTTATGCATATAGATAAAGCTTCCTTTTTTATCATTATACTAATGTAGTATTCATAATATATATGTAAACCCACACATACATAATATATATGTGTAAAGTATATTACGCGCGTGTGCGTGCTTTAACGTGTTTGTGTACGGTTAAAAGATAAGAAGAATATCGTGTTCGATCGTTTCCAGGTGTGCATGCGCGGGCGCGTGCACATATTCAAATATCTCGAGAACATGGCCAATAAAGACTCACTACCTGCGAACAGACGTGTCGAGGAGACTCGGCGTACGGCCAAACACAGTTCCTACATCAACACCACTCCCAACCAGAGCGGTCATCAGATCACTTCGGGAAATGCGACCATAGATTGCCTCAGACACAAGCCGAGGCATGTAGTCGATAGCGGCTACAGCACTGATGGCGTCGAGAAGAGGTGGTCTAACGATGGTGAGCGCCACGTCACACCAGATATCCTTTCTTTCAAATTAATGTCTTCGGATGTAGACATCGTATGCACAGCCATTACCATCACATCCGGCAACGCTACAATAGGTCGTCTGGTCCGTCAATCACACAATACTTACTAATCGGACTAAATAGCTTCCTAATATAGTAACAATAGAGCTGCTGAGTATTGTCGTTATTAAACTTGCCCATCGTTAGAACAAGGGTTACATACAGTTCATATGGGAACCAGCGTCGTGGATCATGGTAAAATCTTTAAAATATTGAAATTATTAATAGCACAACCAGTGAAGGGAAAGATCCACCAACATGACCCATATTCCAAAAGTGGAATGATGAAAGGGTCGAACATTACTATTAGTTTTATTGAGCAATTGAATCTCGTAGTAAATGTTCGTATCCAGTGAGCGTGGTGGTACTGTTGCAGCGGCGGGCGAGGCCGGCGGAGGGGGCTCGGGCCGCTCGACGCCGAGCACGCCGTCGACGCTGTCGCCCGGCGCGGCGCTGTCGCGGGCGCAGTCCCTCTCCAGCGAGTCTCCGCTGGCGCCGCTCACGCCGATACTAACCGGGTCAGTACATTTGATCCTAACAATCGGATGTGTGCGAATTACAGAACAATGGGCTCGACGGTGGCGCTCCTAGTGGTCAATTTTGAAATTACATTTACTAATCACCTCATTTGAGGGCACTTTTGGATATGAATTTTGTCGGAGAACTGCTGCAGTTGGTGTGGATTTAATTCAAAAGTTACTAGTATCGTTATCACACTAATGGCGCCGCCATAAATATAAGCCCGTCCTCCCTAATGTGAATATGATTATCACGCTATTTAAGGCGTAGGGATAATGAATTTCCTTTGAGCGCCGCCAGGTAGCGCTGTCGTCGTGCCCGATGTTAATCACAAAATGGTTTTATGTATGAGTTTGAATATAGATATTTAGATGTCTAGACATTACTTTCGAGTTTTTGTGTGCCTATAGATTTTAAAACTCGGCTCGTTAAAAATCTATCAGTATAACCAATCTACATAATGACGTTTTGTGGAGTAGATATTAGGAGAAAAATCTAGAATTGCAAACTTTTGTCGTTGTAAGCTAGTTATCACATTGTAGGAACACCCCCATGTGTTAAACTACGATACAACACCCCCTAGTAAAAACATTCGTTATGTGAACACGAATTAGAAGTGACGACCAATAGTGACTAGTAACAGCCTGAAATGTCTTTAAATTCCAGACACACACTAAGATGATTTTATTTATTTTTATAGTATATTTATTTTGTAGCTATTACAGATTAGATGCTCATGTGAGATTTTAATTTATTTCAATATTCTCGCGTTGGCCGGTGCAGAGGTAAACACAAAATTTTCTTAGCTAGCCGTTACGTCACCGTCATCCTTATCATGTGCTCCTGGACTATGTTGTTCTTTTCTTTCTTTTTTATTTATTCTCTCTACAACCCCCTTATTCTGATTAACCCCTGGTGTTGTCCCTTTCAGCATCCGTATATCACCCGAAGAGAACATGTTGAATGGCGACGATAAGAGTAAATTAGCTCATCAACAAACCTACAGGTACATCACCACTCATATGCACGACTTTCACACACATACATGCACGGATTTTTATGTTTACTCTGTTTGTTGTATGTACTGAGTATAGAGCGAGAATTATCAATAAATTAATACAAATAAAGTAAATTATGTGTTTGCAAATATATTATGATTAATTTGGTTGCAATTATCTTTTTTTTTTTTGGAACAACACGGGCTGATTTCAGCCTCATCCGAGGTACTTCTTCATGAGCTTAAAAATGTTTATAAGTCTTAGTCCAATACAGTCGGGTACAGCAGCACTTTTGTCGAAACATAAAAAAACTATTCGTGACGTCATTATTATTCCCATATACTAATATATTTACTTATTGTTAGTAATCAATTTCCTTTTATATATTTGCATATGTAAATTAGAAATAATTATTTACATTCGTATATTACTTCCCATTAAGTAAAACGTTGTATATGTATATACATATGTATATGCTACTTGTAAGGCTTTGGTACTGGTGTTATTGCGATGACATTGCACTCCCTATATTAAATTATAGCGTATGCTTAGCTAAGCAGACTTTTCTGTTATACGTGTACATACTAAAACTTAATATAACTTTTGATATTAAACATTAGTACATTTTATCGTCTTTATTCCAATATGTTTACCTGAATCTGAGGTTGTTTATTTCGTATACATAAATATTTTTATATACATTGCACACTGGCTCTCAGTACAAATGATATTTAATATCAAAGTACAATTAATTAATTGAAAATTTATTAACGACTGAACATCCGATATTTGTCTTATACATAAATATAAGTATACAATTCCGTTAAAATTTCTACATTTCTCGCTCTGTACACAGTCCTATGGACGTACGAATCGTATTCTTTAATGACACTTAGCTTAAATAGACGCACGCTGCAGGTCGCTCGGCTGCGTGTAGACCCTTCGAGCGTGTAAACGAACGCTTCTGAAAGAGGCAGAGGGGAGCAACAAGCTTTTTTGCCGCGCAAAAAAGAAAAACGTGCATTTAAAAAATAAACTTAGATTATAATCATCGGCGCTAAATAATAAGCGGTCTGTGCTACGCTTGTTAACAGTAAATGCAAATTTTTCTATTAGTGCTATATGTTTGCTATGTTGTGAATAATATATGGGTATCCGAATTTGGTAACTCAAAGTTTGTGAGTGCATAATATTGGTGACGCCATTTCATGCCTATAACAATTGAATAACAACTGCTAATTCGTATTATGTTCGTTTTTTGAATTCATTACTGACACTGTTCATGTGAAAAGCTTGGTTAACTTTATGTGATCTAAGTGTCATTAAAGCCTACCTGAAATCACGCTATGACTACAAGAAAAATAAAAATGTTAATTGTGAATTTTGCAGACAATACAAAGAAGCCCTAAGACAACAGCGCCAGCAAGACATCTACCGACCCCGCACCGAGCAACCCTCCCCGGAGCTGGACTCCTTGCCACAATCACAGAACCAGAGTCCGATCCACTTCCAGAAATCCCCCCACTCGCCGGTCAACGGCTACAGTAGTAACGTATCCCCTAGTCTATACCGTTCCATATCGTCCAACTCCAGCAATTCCACGTCGTCCCCGAGCGCCTCCCAGCTGCCGAACTCCCCCCTCCTACACTCGACCCCTAGAAGGTTCCAGAATCAAAACGGCAACACGGAGAAACCGGAGGAACCCAAGCGGCCCGTGCAAAAGGTGGTGCCGTCGAGAAACGTGAACAAAATGTACGCGAGCGCCAACGGGAGCGCGGAGCCCGGCGCGCGCGCCAACGGGCAGCCCGACGCGTACCTCAAGCCCGCCTCGCCCACCAAGTCGCCCACTAGCAGTCTAGGTTATAGCAGTTTAAAGTCGAATATCCCTCGACAATCGGTCAACGGTGATCCCAAGTTGCTGACGACGACGGTGTCGTATTTGAAAGGTCCAGCGCCGAAGCCGCCGGGTAAGATGGCCTGGAACAAGGAGGCCGCGCCCGACAAGCTCAGCTTCACCATGAAGAGGGAGTTCGACAAGCAGAAGGAGGAGCTCGATCTGTTGCAGCAGCTGCGGACGGTGAGGACCGGTTACTTTAATTATTTAGACGACGCTTCACGTCTGTAGTGCGTAAAGAAGTATACGCCACCATTTGTTATACGTGCCCCTATTGTACAGAGGGTAAGACTTTTACCATATATTAGTTACGATTCCAGACTTCGATCTACTTTCAGGAATTTCAAGTTAGAAAATCCAATAGTATCTGATTCGCGGATTAAATCTTGGATCTCAATCAGCAGTCACGTTTGCAACTATTCCATTTATGGGATAGTTTATTTATTTAAATGAGTTGCTAATCGCTAATTATCTATTATAACTGAAAATCACATTTATTACAATTTCTATTAATTGCATTGATATAAGTGCAAAGATTGTATATTGATATCATTTATATACCGGAAATATATTATAATTAGCTGCGACTTACGGTTTCATTGTTGTGAAATACTTATAATTATTTAATTTATTAGAGAACAGTCATGCGGTACGGAAGCGGTTAAAAGGGGGAATATACATATATAAGGAGACGAATAGCATAAGTCAAACGTACGGAGTCTTTCGAAAATGTGTGTTTTTAGAGTAAGTACACACGGCATATCAATAGAATGACGACGTGTAACAGTCATCGAAGTCGTCGGACGTATCTTTTGTAATATTTGACAACGTGGGACGTATAATATTACGGAAATATTTTTTTTCTACTTGTAACATTTCGAGGTTAACCACATCTCAGTAAATTATCGTAACCGATAAATCGAAGCGCCCGCTTCGGCTCCGGTCTCCCGCACGTAAATATTGAATATTAGGAAACGCAGTGCGGGGGGAGGGGGGGCGACAGAGCAGGGTAACGGTGGTAACGGCGGCGCTTGCAGATGATCGAGTGCCGGCTGAAGATGTCGCTGCCGGCCGCGCTGGCGCCGGCGCTGGCGGACGGCGTGGTGCTGTGCCACCTGGCCAACCACGTGCGCCCGCGCGCCGTGGCCTCCGTGCACGTGCCCTCGCCCGCGCAGGTACTATGAACTATTTTACTGCCAAATATCATAAATATTCGATCAGTAGTTTTTGCGTTAAAAAGTAGCAGACTTCCATGCGTCGATCTAGATATTGATTGTCATGAACTTTCGCATTCATAACGTTTGTAGAATTGTGCCTTCACCGTTCGCCTCTAAAGGAGCACACCTAATCCATAAGGGTACGAATATTTGATACCCGGTACTCTCTATCGAACTCCGTAAGACGCAGCGTGATACATGATAAAAATAGTAGTGCCGTTACTAAATATTCCCCTGCCTTTCCCAGCCGAAACTCACAATGGCGAGATGCAGAAGAAATGTGGACAACTTTCTGGAGGCATGTCGAAAAATTGGAGTGGAGGAGGTAAGATTTCCTTTTTTTATATTAATTGCATTTAAAAAATATTTTCGTACCAACATTTTGTAATGACTGCTACTACCATTTATGTTATAATTATTATCATAGTTATCACTTAACCCTATTTTCCGCTAACCTATTCTTTCTAATTTGAAAAGTAGGTTAATCGAACCTAATAATCGATTAAATATTAGTCTCGCGTTAAGTCCGTCTTCCTTATAGTTTTTTTTAATTTGTGTATGTTTTATATGTTAACCCAGCGGTATTTAGCATTTAATTTCATGATATTTGTCATATTTTTGACCGCTACCAATGGTGTACAAATTAATAATACCCATGAAAAGGCAATACATTAGTGATGGCCTAGTGATAGTCTTTCACCTCCTAACCCCCATACCGCTATGTCAATTTCGAGTGTTGCAGGGTCTCGTATGATATCCTTACGCGAAACAACAAAAGAGAAATAATATAACAATTGTGAAACTAAGAGACGGGTGGCGTGTGTTCCAGGAGCTCATCTGTTCGCCCGACGACATTCTGGGGAACCATCCGGAGGCGGAGGGAGACGGGCATGTGCTCCCTCTCGCTCACACACTGTCCGCCCTCCTCACACACGCCACGCCGCGCTCGCCTAAGGATATCCATACAGACCCGCCATACCAATATGACCTATCCGCCTACCCCGACGAGTACTACCCCGAGGAGCCCCCGGAAGCGATCGAGGTTAACTACTGCCACAGACAGCACCGAAGCAGGTACACGGAGGACAGATACATCAGCAACTTCAATAATTTCGATCACGGCAACAACTACACGATAGACGAGTCTGAAGAGTATGCACTCAGCTATGAAAATAACAACGCAGAAATACACTCGCATTACTCACCGACGTACGTCGGCAGCGACGGGCTGAGGAGTAGAGGACCTTATTACCAAAGGAATAGGATTCAATTCGTCGCGCCTTTCTATAAAGGTGACGGAGTACTGAAGAGCGATAATTTCGAAATCTACGACACGGACGAGGTGGACTTTCCAGTGGACATCGTCGATACGGAAATCAACACCGCGAGGTACGATCGAGAGAAGATGAATTTAGAGATACAGAACAATTTGAACAGTGAACCAATAAAAATAGAAGAATCTGCGAAGGACAGAGAGAATAGAATTTTCTTCACTTGTCTATGCCTGGGAACGTTTTTCGTGTCTGCCGTCTTGCTTATTTTGTATCCCCTATAATCGTACGGCAGCTGATGATCTGAGTGCTGATGGATTGAGTACATTAAGACATAATATTAAACTATAACTTTCCTTCTTGTCAGTAGTGTAAGGTGTAATAATTAGTTTCTGAAATTGTGGGTAGTTTTAACTGTATAGAAAAAAATATGGCTTGTGTTTGTATGTATACCTACTACATATGGATGCTTTAACTGTGCTGATCACTTCTATATATCATATATATCATACAAGTTTTTTTACAGAAGAGTTGGCCGCTAAACACTATTTGGTCTCACAGTAAAACGTTAAATATTCATGAAACATAGATTAAAGTAATATTTGAACAAAATATTTGCATAATATTTATATTAAAATACTTGTTACTTTTTTACACTATATGAAACATATTTTATATTAATAATACTTTCATAATAAAAGTAACAGTATATTCTCTAAATTTAAATATCACTTGCTAACAGTGAAGGAAAACATCGTGAGGAAACCTGCACACCTTAGAATTTATAAAAAAA
>DWJK01001420.1:0-17014 GCA_018248815.1 Croniades pieria auraria
CCTCTCCAATGGCACGCCACTGAGCTCGATCTTCTGCTCTTCGCATCCAACCACTGCCAGCCACTTTGCGTATATACGTCACTCACAGAGGTGTTTTGGAGTGGAGACTGCGACTTGGCAAACATAGCGTGGGACGCCCTCAAGCTAGGTGGAGTGACGATATATGCATAGCTGATGTATGCATTGTCTATTGGGTCTAAGGAGCCCTACTCATAAATTTTGACATGTATTTGCATTATTATGTGTGGAATTCATTGAACTAGTGAGTCTCTTTTGATGGGTGCAAATTATTTGTTGGACAAGTTTTGTTAAGCCAAATTTCTCCATTAAGATTTGATTATCTTGTTGGTTGAGTGGTAGTTAGCATGACTGCCGAATGGGAGGTCCTGGGTTCAAATCCTAAGTCAGTTACTATGGGAATTTTCAAATTTAGAATTTCTAAAACTGACTCGGAGTCTGGATCAGTGTTCAGTGTATGGCAATAGGCTCATCACTTATTCCATGTGAGTTAAACGTACCTGGTGAAACATGAGTGTACTATACTCTTCTGCCTACCCCTTCAGGGATTACCGTTGTGAAGCTACATAAATAAGACTTGATAAAAGTATATGTTTATTTATTATTTTATTATATGTTTATTTATAAGTTTTCATGTAAAATACAAGGTTAAAAAATATATATTTATATCGCCACGAAAAGGTATGGGTATCACAATGATTTGGTTATTGACATTATCAAGGTGTGAAAGATGCCCTGATTTTGTTTGTGATGCCGTTTCCAAGTTGTTCTACTGTTTTATAACTCCTATATAATCAAATAGAATCCAATAATCTATATTTAAAATTTGAGTTTTCCCATCTGACAACCATTGATATTTCTTTGTTCAGCCTATTGTATTTCTAACCTTGATTTTGTGTGAACTACGATAATTATTACACCTTAATTTAAATTGTGGTGTTAGAAATGAAAGTAAAAGATATTGGAGCTTAATGGTACAAAATTTGGTCTCCTACTCTGGGGATGCAACTCTACAAAATTTTATTTTTCTTCATTAAATATCCCTCGGTGCAACAGTGAAGGAAAATGTGAGGAAACCTGCACAATTTCAGAGTTCTCTGTAATGTTCTATAAGGTATGTAAAGTCTGCCAATTGCATTTGGAAAGTGTGGCAAACTATGGCATTTACCTTACTCATGGCAGGAGAAGGCCCATGGTCCAGATTCAGAGAAATTGGCCCATGATTCAATAGAGAAATGATGTGACGCTTGATTATGAATATTAATTTTTATTATTTGTAGGTCAGCAAATTTTTTGATGAAAACCGTATATATCAGTTTTCTTCAAGATTTATGTAATATTCCATTACATATATACATTCATAGCTACACAGGGTACAAAATATGTGATGCATTTGTTTTACTACAAAAGAAGAAGCAGCAGCATATAGCAGATGAAAGAATTACATTAATCCAGCCACCAGAAGGCTTGTTTATTTTACTTAGATGATACACTTATCATGAACATAGTCAATTGTCTATACACACAAACAGGTCTTACATTTGTGTTTTTTAAAAAATGACACTATTTATGAATTACTCTGAATCTAGTAAGATTAATGGTAAAAGGAACTGATAGTAATCTTAAGTACTTACTAGGAGTTGGAAAATCTTCTGGATGCAATTCAATATAATGTCTAAAAACTGCATCCTTTTCTGCATAATAAGCATTACGTTTGTTTTGAGCGTAGGTTAATCCAGCCGTCCAGACCGCCACCGCGAAAATATGTTTTTGGATACCTATAACGTCATATCGAAAAATTATAAAAAATATTTGAATGTAACATAAACTATTTTGTTTGTTATTTTATTATGTAATGGTTACCGCTGAATAAAGGACGCCTTGTGCCGAAATTTAGTACGATTCCAGTACATACACCGAACGGCAAGCCTAATATGTAGGACCAGTATTTATTTAGGAATGGTATTTCTCGTCCTTCATCTCCCAATTTTATTAATTCTGTGGCAGGCAACTGAGAAGCCATATTTTCCACGAGCAAATAGTTTTCCACTAAATTCAAATGACAAATCAAGGCTTTGACAGCAACTTGACTTTGACACTACACATTTTTTAGAATTTGACTTTATAGTTTAGTCGACTAAGGATTAGATGTTTGATTTATTGCCAAAAACCTTTAGGTATGTCGTTCAAGGATGTTACGGTACACTAAAATCTACTATGGACAGTTACACGAATTTAAAAATTTGTTAATTATTATATTAGTATTTCGTTATTATACTAGTACTAGTATTTACTGTGATGCCAGTTCAAAATTCTAATAAAACGTAACATCACGCCTGTATTCGCCGAAAGGGTAAGAAGAGGATTGTAGCACACTCCCACGTTTCACTAGTTACGTTTATGTCCTATGGAATAGGTGGTAAACCTATTGCCATACACCGGACACAGATTCTGACTTCGAGTCACTTTTAGAAATTCTAAATTAGAAAAATCCAATAGTACCCGATCCGGGATTTGATCCCAGGACCTCCCAACAGGACCAACGAGGCAGTCAAATTCTAATACTCTGTTTGAATATTCGGATAAATATTGTATATACTACAGTATGTAAAAAATTGTACAGAAAGTAGGTATTACACGATCTAAAGATAAAGTATGAAAAATGATACGATGATTATTACTCTATTAAGTACGCACTGCACGCCATTATCTAGCATGTATTTTTATGCATTTAAAAAATAAACAATATTTTTAAATGACATAACCTAGGGAACCATATTATAGAATATTGTTAGGTGATAGAAATTATAGGAAAAAATGTTTGAGGTGAAATAGTTATGCAATGATATAAGCTAAAAGAGATGACACTACACGTTATTGCTAGCGTAGTTGGAAAAGTAGTGTAAAGAAACTCAACGATTTTGGTTTAAGAACAGTTCTCCAGACATTTAGGTTATTGGACGTTTAGTAAACTACAAACGAACTGTTTTTTGTCACAGACAATTGTAGACCTATTTGTGATTATATTAGTTTTGTTCTGTATATCAGCTATTTTTTTGAGGCAGACAATAGACCCAGTCTAATTAGAGAACAAACATAGTTCCATATAGCTTAAGGTTAAAATATTTCCGATCCTTTATATAGCAAATAAAATATCAATTGAATAAACATTTACAATATGGTAATTAATGACGAAATTAAGTATCAAAGGCATGAAGTGTTGAGGCTGCCTTATATTCTTGTTACAATTTTCATTTCCGAATGCGGCGTTAAGGTACGCTTCTAAAAACGGATTGGTTATTCCTTTACGTTTCTCACGTTGGGAAATCGTCCCATTTTCTGTGAAAAGGATCGACGCACACAAAGCGTATTTAATAAAATGTGTTACATATTATACATGACATTACTCTTTCATTTGTTTCTATCTTACTTTATATTGTTCATTAAAACCAACAAAGTTTATATTATTGTATAATTAATTTGTTAATGTTTATATAGCATTACGAAGCATGCGTCGGCCCCATACCAGTTGGTCTGACGACTTTAAGGGAACAATTATATAGTGGTTTTAAAAGTCTCAGAATCGGGTTAAGCTTGCCGATTATCGAGTCTATGTCCAGCAGTGGACTTACAAAGGCTGATGGTGGATGGATAAAAATAAACACCATCCTAATTTAAATTAATTAGCGTAATAAATAAAAAAATCGTGTTAGGAACTGTGGCGTAAATAAATTCATAAAAGCTTGCTGAATATTAATTATTCCATTCCAAACTTTATTATCAAACTCAACACACTTGTGATGACTCCATGTTCCTCTATTCCGATAGTCAAATTAGCTTTTCTGTTGTTGCTCATTAAGAAAACAGATATAAGAAAGTCAGAATTCGTACTTTTTGAATTAACTGTCAATTTACTGTAAATTAACTGTCATTAATGCAGGTGTTCTAAAGCCCGATCAGTGTGTTCAACAGTGAGCGGGGTTCCTTAGCGTCATTACACACTCCAATTGCAATTTCAATTTCATCACGCCGATCTAGCTCCGAATTAGGTGCAATATATTTTCATTACATATATTTCATCCAGCTCCGCGGAGGTAATGTTGAGATTTCGTTTGGTTTATCGTTTTTTGGGCGCGCCTTGGCATGAGCTGTTATAGGGCAAATAAAAAACGCGTTAGCTTCTTTTCTTTTAAGGTCTTCATCATACCGCGCTTTTCTTAGATGTAATACGATACGCTAATTTTATATATTGTAGGTAATATTAAATTGGCATTAAGCAAATGTATTCATTAAAAATTATAATATCCGTAAATATAATTAAATCCCTCGAATGGTTTGCTTATTTTTTGATGTCTTGATGCTGTGTGACATTTAAACAATGTAATAACTTTTTAGAAAAAAATAACTAACAACCTTTCCGGGCGTAATAGTGAAAGATTCATCCACTTGAATAGTACTATGATTGAGTCACGCGTCACGTTTTGTTCAAACAAAATAGCGGGAACGGAAGGGGAAACTGTTGGATAGTTTTTTAACAACATTTTTGGTTTTTCTTTTATATATATAAATTGATTTTGCTGTTATTTTGTTTTTCTTTTTCTGTTTATGATAGAACTCACATACGCACCTTAATAAAAGCCAGTTCTATTATATGTGGACTAATATTATACTATTTCAAATAAGATAAATCGCAAATTTAAGTTGACGTTGATGCGTATGCGCACACTCCATTCGTAATATGTACATATATATAGGTAAATTAATGAACGTAAAACAACGCAAATTGATGATCGCTACTATATAGTACCGGAATTTGTGAACATTTACCCAAATAATTGCCAGCGCCCAACGCGTGAGAGAAAAATTACCGGTCGTCAACAACGTTCAATGGTATACATTTTTCACAAACCGGTTGATATTATGTTAACGTTCAATAAACTCTTTTTATTGATGCTTTTAATTAAGGCAGTAATTGATTTGAAAGGCACACACAAATACAACGTATAAATTGCCGTTAACAGAATGGTTATAAAGTCACTGCCGATCGAGAGGCCCTGGGTTCGAATTCCGAGTCGAGTACTATTGGAGTTTTTCTTACTTGGATTGGATTTAGTGTCTCGAGGTCTGGATCTGTGGCCGGTGTGTGGCAATAGGCCCACCACCGATTCCACGGTGGGACGTAAACGTAACTGGTGAAACGTGGGAGTATACTACACTCCTCTGCATACCCCTTCGGGAATTATAGGTCTAATGTTACGTTCATTTTAAATTCATAGTGTTCCAACTTGGGTACTGGGAGCATTTTGTGAAGTGTTGGAACTCCGCTTAATATTTAAATTATGAGTTACTCCTTGGCAACTGTTTTTGCTGCTAGACAGCATTACAGTGTATTGATTTGAAGCGCAGGAAACCGACAAAGGATATTTTTTCGAAACTTATCCATGGGATTTAATCACAGTTGGAACGTCTTGTTTGAGACTCGGTGAAAAAAACTGAGGTGATCACTGAACATCAAGTTCTACGATCATTTGATGCTTTATTAGCACTTTCATCATTATCGTCATCATTATCCTTTTAATCATTCCACATGATTAAATATACGAAAGTGAACAATACTTGTGTAGTTTTCCTTTTAAGATTCAAACATGAGTCACCAGCAACAGATCAACAAATGTGATGTCAGCAATGCTGGCGTCACGGTGATGTCTACTCTGTTAGATATAAAAGAAAAAAAACCATCTTATGATATGTGTAACGTATTGTGGAATTTGCGTGCCTAAACGATATCCTGTCCCTATATCTCCCGAGGGAAATTGCTGGTCATTAATTTGGTTCAGCTTTAAATCTTTTTTGATAGTCGAGCCGATATTATGAGAAGAATAATTTATTAACTGATCTTTATAAGGTCTTGTAACAATTTATGAAAATATTTCGGACTGGTAACTTGGCATAGACTATAAATATTGTCCATGCATAGACTTAATAGGTTTGTAATTTATGAATATTTATCCAAATATTCGATTTCAGCTAGTGTTTTGCAGGGGAATTACTGTTGATTAATCTCCCGCCTCGTAATCATTTCTCGTGCTCCTCGATATTATGAAGAGGTTCGTAAATGAACAAATATTAGTTGCACTGCGGTTAATAATTGTTATACGTATGAATATTATGAACTAACATTGTATAAACAAAACTAAAAACCACCAATCCGTCATCTTAAACAAACATCACGGAACTTATACACGCCTTTATTTTTTCGAAGGGCTAGGCAAAGGAGTTTAGTACTAACAGGCTTCACCTGTTGTGTTATACACCCTTGGAATAACGGGTAAGCCTGTTGCCATTATCACTTTTTCGTATTTAGTGTTCTTATTATAGATTCATTTAGGCGCAATTTAATTTAAATGTTTTGTTGATATAACTAACAAGCTGAGTTTCTTTAACTTGGAAGATAAACGATATTGATCGGCTCAATGTACCGTACGGACTCAATCACGAAGCTCGGCGTTGGTATGATCTCATTTATAAATATTTACCGAACAGATTGGTTCAGTTGCACCCTGCTCTTGTATTTCTGCCTTGAGCTAACAGAAGGGAGTAGTGCAAATTCAATGGCCATATTATGTAGGCTGTATCGATATGTTGTAGGTAATTATTTTAATTTTATTAATTATTTTAACTTTAAGACTTAATTTTAAATAAATGTTTGTGAGAAAGTATTTACGTATTAGGTTATACTATCGTTTTAATTGTTTTATATATATATACCTTCAATAACAATCATAAAATCTTGGGACATCCCACACGGCCATCTGATCCCAATGTAAGGTAAGGGTAAGGGTCTCAAGGGAGCTTATGTCATGGTAACCAGTAGGCTGATAGATTACAAAAATACAAACTAAATAGATACTTACAAACGCAATATCACGCCTAAAATCACCCACTCCCACGTTTGACTAGTTACGTTTAAGTCCCATGGAATATGTGGTGAGTCTATTGCCATACACCTGGCACAATTCCAGACTCCGAGTCACTACTAGAAATTATAAATTAGAAAAATCCTATAGCATCCGACCCGAGATTTGAACCCAGGACACCTATCGGCAGTCGTGCTTGCAGCCACTCGACCAACGAGGCAGACAAGAGATAGAAAAATAAATAGGTACTTATACAAAAACCATTTTTTTAATGTTTCTTAGACTACACTATTTAATATCGCTTTTTTTTTCATGAAACATATTTCAGGGATACCAGCTCTCATTTGGTGTGGTAGCAATTAGAAACATTCCTTTAATGGATAACCGCTCCCGACAGTCCTGACGCTGCGCCAACATTGTCCGGAAATTGATATTCATTCCGTCTAACTGCTAGCTGGCAATACAGAATCGACTGCAATTTATAACTTTTACTATGCAGAATGACACAAATTGTGTTAATAGTACAACGGTTTTTAAATATAGAAGTAAAGTTTTGACATCTTTGGAGCATAGACATGACATTGACAGATAAGTGTAGATTGAAAAAGTGAAAAATATTTATTTAAAAAAAGTCATTATAATTTCATCACATCTCTAAAAATTTATTTTAGTATTTAAAAAATGGGACACATGCTTTCACGGTTGTTCTGAAGAAGCAAATATTTAAATAAATAGTAAATTTATGTATACATAGCTGTGCAAGTCTCAATAGGGTGATGAATATAGAAGAAGCACGTAAAGTCTGCGAAGATAAAGATATTTGGCACTCCACGCTTTTTCTCTACCCTGTAAGGAACCTGGCGTGATGGCATAACAATATTATTAATAAAAAAAAACTATGTCATATAAAAATTATTTAAAATGTAATAAAAAAGTAATAATAGCATGAAAATAGTATTATGACAAGGCTGGGAGGAGTGGCGTCGATGACGGGATGTCTATGTCCAGCAGTGAACGTCAAGAGGCGGATAGAATAATGATTAAAGTAATAATAATCCATAGCGTACGTTTTATCCGTCTCTGAACAGAAATAATTCTCTACCCGATTCTAAGTCGGGTAAATAACTGACGATCGCTCGGTGGTAAGCCGGTGACAGCCGCTAAATAACGTCCACTGACGCGTTTCAATTGCGCTTACTAGCTAGTAATTTCCATCTTATACTCTCTTTTGCTATTTCTGAAATGACGCTCATTGACTGTAAGGAATGAGTTGCGCAAACATCCTTGACATCCTAGCTTTGGGAGACTTGGTGACAAGGACAGCAACTTGACTTAACTACTTGACTTGACAAGTGACAAGGAGGATATGTTGTTGTCCATGAGCACTTTTTTATAAATAGGAGACTTGAAGGCAGGTTTTATCATCACACTCCGGCCCTGAGGCTACCTGCCTCCTGCCAACCAGAATAATGTCGTGAAGCATGTTTATTGTACTAGAGTAAGAAACCGGATTGGGTCCCGATAGCAGTGCTTAAGGATTACAGAGAACATTCCATCTCTAGGCACCTCACATAACTTCATTTTTTGCGCACGTCTTGAAATCAAACCTAAAAATATTTTGTCTTTAGCTCTTTCCAGTCAATGGAATATATGCAAATGGAGTACTTTTAATAAGACATTCACAACAATAGTGCATACAAATAACAGCTTGTTAAAAAATTAGTATAACCAAACAATTCTTCTCATTCTTATTTTCCTTGTCTCGAAAAATTCGTACAAAAGAAAGACTTTGTTTTCCTGAAGACAATTTTGGTTCCGCTTCAATTATTCAATGTTTTGAGAGCAATTTTAGAAAAAAACTTAAATTAAGTTCTGTTGCCGCAAGGGATGGTAGAACCGTTGTTAAAAATATCTCTGTATCTATTGCTCTATACCATACGTCAGTACCGTAGGTAGAAGTATCTCGGCTATTGACTATGTCCGTGCATTGGATGTTTTTCAGTACGAGTGAACGTATATTGTATCGTTATTTTTTACAGTGTAGTTAAACCGGGATGCTTTATGTTGGTTCATGTTTAGTATTTTGCGTAAAACAATAATGAATTAATTATTTGCAAAGATAGGTATTAATTTGAAATAAAATAAGTAGTATGTTACAAAAAGTACACACGAAAAAATGTTCTGTAGTTTGAGATATTATATTTTCCTGATTTCAGAGGTACTAAAATAGAAAATTGGTTTCGTTAATTGCCCCGCATTCATACTGAGAGTGTTTTCTTTATCTGAATACATTTCAAAGACGTTTCGAAACAATTATAATAAATACTCGGCTATTAAAATAATCTTAGCGCTCGTAGCCCTGAGGCAGCGGTTTGTAGCAAACAATAACTCGCTACAAGCAGATACAGTGCTTTTGCTGTTAATTAATTAAATTAAGTAATAAAAATAAAATATCATGTAATTTAGTTAAATTAACCAAGTAATTAAATGTTATATCTTTTAATTGAATTACCTAAACCAATCAATTTAATTGGCTAAATTAATTAATTTCGACAAATAAAATAAAACTAAATTATTTGATAGATTTGTAAAGAATTTCATAAATATGTAATTGAAATTGGTTCATTTGATTAATTAATTTAATTGAATAATGTAATGAAATAAATCGAGCCGAAGAACTAGCTAATTATCTCAATAAGGCTTGCAAAATGTCTTAAGCGTAGTGTTGAAAACTTCTAGCACCAGTTTGGGCTATAGGTCGTAAATGGGTTGTGACAAAAGAATACACTGTACTCTGTGTACACACATTTATTATTTATCGATTTAATCGTATCGAATCAGGTCAGCTACGAGGCGGAGAGTTCACAAACATTTGCCTAACGAATTGCCTGCGCCTCGCACAACAAGTTATCTACATAATGAAGATTGAGATTATGCGTGCGATTTTGGCAGTAGCGTTACATTGTCGTAAGTACAAAGAATCATGTAATCCACTATGTATATCTTCTACGTTGTTCTACAATTCGGCGATTGTTTGATCATTTCTTTAGGGATATAATATTGAAAACAATGAAATTTTGATTTGACACATTCAATAAGAAATATCATTATAATCGAAGTGTCAATGTCAAACGACTTGTGCATAAAATGAAGCAAAGCAAATAACTATTTTTAGTTCTCTAATTACGAGTATCTTTTCGAATGTTCTAAAAGCAAACGACGGCATTGTATTGGTAAGCACAGGAAAATAATTATTAATTAAAGAAATATACGAACATATTTAGACATTGTTTCGTTTAATATACGCAGATATCAATTAATGTTGATAATTATAGTTATACACTATATACATATATATGTACATGTACGTTTACGCACATATAGACAGCATTTTCAAAACATTATTTGGCTGTCTTATACATAAGTGTATACAATTATTCATACTTAATCAAACCTAACCTAAAATAATCGAATATTATTTTCAGTTATTTTAAATTGAATGTCATTTGCGCGCTGGGTAGTCCGCGCGCATGATAGTTACGTGACTGAGAATTAAGTCGATGGGCATAATAATTCTAAGTCGCCAAACAATGTTACTTTGCGCAAAGTTCAAGCGACTCCAACAACAGAATCCGTTGGGGGCGCGCACCGAGAGTACTTAATCAAAAATTGTATAATTTATAAGTCAATTCGTCCCGTAATACTCGACAACAGTGAGAACTTTTTTTAGTTTACATGCAATATGTGGTTTGTCAATAAGGGTTTGGCTAGCATCAAGCCTTGAGGCTTCTGAATAAATATAACACAATATTTATATAGCGGCCAGTATAATTATTATCATTATTATTATATTATCGCGCTGGGTCGCTCACAAAGTAGGCAGTAAGCACCGAGAGTCATCTGACGTTATTTTTTTACATTCATCACAGTCTTCTCAGACGCCGGTTATGAGACAACTGATTATTTTTCTATTTCGCGAATTATTTACAAATGTAATTCTTTATTTGAAATGTGTTTATAGCTACTCGTTCTGATTAATTTAAGGCTCTTAAAACATTTATTGCTTTTTGCAAGAAAATACTCAAAAGATCATTAAATGAATGCTTTTATACTAAGTGGGATAAAAGGGAATATGAAAATGTACACTTAAAGAATATCTTGTTGCTTTAAATTACATTGAAAATGTATTTCCTATTCTGTTTGTGTTTTTTTTTATGTTAATATTTATAATTTGATTGCCTTGCTCTTAAGTAATACTAGCTTTTTAAGTAACGTTATCAACTTTCATCACTGAAAAGAAGAGATTTGATGACATTGTACCTTCTCTGTTTGTTATTAGTTCAGAAATTGTTATGTACGATGCAAAAGTTGGATTTAGAGTTATGTAATAATCTGCCAGATAACCTTGGAAAGTAAATTTTTACGAATACCATCTACAGATAGCCAAAATTTTACCCATTTTTATAATTATTATTTGTGGAGAATTTATAAGAATGTTTTAGGGAGATGATCTAAAGACTACTTCAGCTGATGAAAGTATTACCTACAATTTATTATCATTAACCTTTTTATCGTTCCACCGTTAGACACGGAACTGTTTTCATAACGAGAAGGGTTGAGGCCATAGTCTGCCACTCTGACTCTGCAATGTATTATTGCCAGACTTCACATATTTTAGGGAACATTGTGGAAAAGCCTCACGACGATTTCCTTCACTGTTATAGCCAGTGGTATATAATGTTATGAATACACAGAACTTAGAGGTAAGTGTCACGATTCGAACCCCAGGCTCTTGGAATCGGAGGCTAAAATCTAAACCACTAAGCCATTACTGCTAGACTAACGACTATTACCTAACTATAATCTCAGAACTCCCAAGGGCCGGCAGATCGTTTGCGATAAGTAGGCGAGTCTAGGTCATAAGCGATTAGTGGCTTGTTTTAGACACGTAACATCACACCTGTATTTTTCAGAAAGGTAAGCAGAGGAGTGTAATACAATACAATACAATACAAAAATGCTTTAATGCACACCACATAAATTAAAAAGTACAAAAAAATAATAAAGACAAAGCATGTGACAATGGGCGGTCTTATCGCTTAGAGCGATCTCTTCCAGACAATCAACATCTAGGACAAGATTGAAGGAAAAACAACAAATAGGCATAACGTACAAAAATTGTTTGATACATAACATACGCAAAACACATATTCAAGAGCGGTGAAGTTGGATTACATGTTGTAATATAGCAGCATCACAATCAGGAAGGAGGAGTAAAGAAGGGCAGGGTACCAATTAAAGTGAGATATAATATGATTTAACTTGTCTTTTGAATGAATGGATGGACTGAGCTCGTCTTACTGGTAAAGGTAGGAAGTTCCAAAGAGAAACGGATTGGAAGAAGAAGGATTATTTTATAAAAGTTACAGGAATAGACAGGGGTTTAGGGAGTAAGGTTTAAGTTAGATCGGAGGGAACGGTCGCTATCATGAGCCATATACAATATATTCGAACCGTTCTTTAAGATAGTGCGGGGATTTAGGATTGAATAGCACGCAGTAAAGAGCAGAAAGAATACGAGAATCCGACGAAGACGGATGCGGAGCCACTTGAGTTTTGCACTAAATTTTGAGATGTGGTCATATTTGCGAAGTCCAAATATAAAGCAGATGCATAAATATGCAATATTTCCTGGGGAGTGATCCAACGACGCTAAATATTTTATAATTAACTTCGCTTATTTGCAGCATCCAAGTTAGGTTATTGTCCAGAATGACACCAAGGTTTCTAACCTTATTGCTATATGGCAATTCACCTCCATCTAATAGCACCGATGGCAAGCTAGACCAGTCTATTTTGAACGTCAGCTTTGGGGAACCAATTATTATGACCTTGGTTTTCGTAGGATTTACATTCAGACCATACGATTCGCACCATTTTAGTATAAGTGTAAGGTCGTCATTTACTGAGCGTATTGCTTTCGGAAGGTCTTTTAGCGATGCCTTAGTATATATTTGAAGATCATCTGCATACAAGTGGTAGAAAGAGGTAATGTGAAACCTTACAGAATTAATGAAAATCGCGAAAACGAGTGGAGACAGCAGGCCACCTTGCGTTACGCCAGCATTAGTGCTAATCCAAGACGAATAGTTATCTTGGAGCCTAACCCGTTGCCGACGCCCGTACAAGTAAATTCGAAACCAGCAAATGGCAGTTGGGGAGTAGACCTTGTACGTTTCTCCTGTTGTGTTAGGTTTAGACTTTAGGTCCAATATAAAAGGAGATCAGACTATTGACATATAGTAATGAAATAAGTAATAAAAACAATAATACTATTTTTTGGACATCTCCACAAACAGCCATCTGAACTCAAAGTGAGCACCAAGAGAGCTTGTATTATGGTAACGAGACGGCTTAAATAATAAGCGGGAATTTAAGAAAATTGATCTCTTTTTAATATTGCGGCAGTCAGGAAGATATAAAATAGATGAGTGCACCCGAATCCGCGAAAGGGGCAGCCAGGGGTAAGAAAGTAGATCTGTGCCAGACGCGACTGCGGCGACCGAGTGGCGCCGGCACCCCTCGGCACACCGAGCGCGCTCGCCGCTGCAGCGCTGACAAATATCCGCTAGAAAAACAAAATTTACCTTAAATCTTAGCTAAATAGGATAAAACATTCGGCCAATGTGGTTTGGCGATATTTATCCTAGCGTTTGGATTTTGGATAAAAACCCCCTTAGGGGAGACCTACATATGTTCAGCAGTGGATTGAGACGGACTGATGATGAAGGAGATGATATTATGAAGGTACAATATTTAAATGCCCATGGTTGCGTGAGCTAAATCTTTAAGAGCGTGCACTGATAATAATATTACAGCAGTGTTATAAATAAGAAGCTTGGTCTTGAAGGTCTTGATTATCTTTCACGATCATCTCGGCTACTGTATGTTGACCTTAGTAAACCTAAGGAGTAAATCGAATAATTACTTATTACAGTTCCCCTTGACAGATTTATTAAGAAAATGTCTAGATTCTTAAGTTATTTTTTCGTCAGACGAATGAAATATAACCTTGATTTAGTCATATTAGCATGGGGTCACGGTCTTGTATTGCTTTTTTTTCTTCAAATGACGTCATGTATCGTTTTAACCTGGTATTTTTATACTGTGATTATTTTTAGCCCGTTGTATAACAATAGGTCTACCATCTTTTCCATGGTGGAAATATAACTGATGAAACGTGTGTGTTACACTCCTTTGCCTAACCCTTGGGAGAAATGTAGGCGCGGTTTTATTATCATAACATAACTGCTATGGTTATTTTTGGTTCGTTTCAAAATTAGTCCTCTTTGATTTCGTAGTCACGATATTTTCATATATTTTGGAATTACTGCTATGCGGTTTCGACGTACCGATACCAATTTGTATAGGACCGAATTCCTCATTGAACTATTAGCGATGTGGTTTTCATTGTGGTTTAATGAATCTAGAGCGCGGTAGGTGACATACAGCCTCGCATAGCATACCAAGTACATGCCCATTGCATCGGAAGTTAAAGATTAATTAATTAAATCTTATTAATATGACAATTTTTTTTTATAACAATAATATCTTGGAACATCTTCACACACGATCATCTGATTCACCAGTAAGTATTAGGATGGTTTGTGTTATACAAACGGATAATAAAATCTATACATATGTACATATAAACAAAGAAATGTTACTCTGTATTTTCATAGGTGTTTTTGTCAAAGACGTAAGGTAGTTCAAAGGTAATTCAATTGTGTGAATAAAAAATTATTCATATTTCGTGTTGAAATTGAAAATATTCTTCTTACTTGGCTTTGATTCTCTATGTCATATAATCTCACCATTTCAAAACTCATTTATATGCGTTTCGTTTATAATAGCAACATCGGGGATTTTAGTAATGGCAACACATATTCGCATGAACTTAGCAACACTATTATGCTATGCTGCTGCTGGAAACTGCAAATATTTACAAATGGGTTGGTTTTGATACGTATATGGACTCTTTATGTAACAAAACAATACCTAATAAAGCTTTCCTTTATTATTAACCAGCAAATTTACAATGTATAAACTTATAATCATATTAATCTCGAAAATTCCATAACTTTCAGCAGCGTTTTACGCAGTTAGCGCTTTAATCGCTTGCGGTTGATTCTTGCCCGGCATTGTTTGTTCTGGCTGAATGGGTCGTCGCCCGGAGCCGTAGACTGCACCGTATGTTGACAATGCGCACTAGAAACCGCGTTATGTTTCAATCTACATCCGTATACAGTCTTGTGAATTGTGACGTCACAATTCGTGGGTCAGCGCTTTTTTATCGCACGAAGCAAACATATAAATGAAAACTTCCATTCTGTAATATTTGATAACGACAGTCATTTGGCTTGAAAACTTCCATTTTGTAATATTTGACAGTGACAATACTTTGTCCTATTTTAATTTATGGCTGAATTAGCTGTATGGCACGAAGTGTAAGCTGCGATTTTCATACATGGATACAAAATATAAGGCAAAATTCTCACTACACCTAGGATATAAGGAGAGACTGCAAATAACTTCATGCTTGCTTCATGATCTCACTTCAACAGAAATTGACACACTTCCTTTAACAATAGTTTTTATACATAAACGTTTCATATATTTAACAAATATTATAAAAGAATATATGAAATAATGATATCGGAATAGTCTCTAATATCGTTTTGTATAAAATTTATCTATGGCTTAAAATATTCTTTATTTAAAATTACATTTCAAAAAATCACCGGTTGTTTGTCGTCTATAATCGGATATTTTTTTTAACTGCTCGTCCGTTAACAAGGGCGTATAATGTTTTAAACGACTGGACATTACTGGAGTATTGCCATAAGGTTTTAATCCCGTTATTAAACCAGATCTAATTAATTTTGACGGCATTTTGATGTTCTGTTAGAGCAAGAGAGACATCTTCGAAATTCAGAAAGAAGCTTCTCTTCAAATCCGGTTCACGATTAGTAATATCTCTATTATTCCTAGGCGATGTTTACCTTATTTGTCAGTTTGCAGGTATAATTGTGATTAAAATATTGCTTTTATCCTCTTATTAGTAAGATTATCGTCTTAGTTCCGCCTTTTTTTATACACGTGTATTATTTAACGTGTAAAGATTTTATTGTGCAGAATGTGTGTAAACATATTATTGCGAAGAATATGAGGATAACTCTTGATTCTTCCATATATTTTGTCTATTACGCCTCTCTTTTATATACGAAATACAGTAATTGGATGAATGAATAGGGACTATTTTTTTACCTTGTTATTGCGCGTTATGTGAGCAATAATAGCCAAGTGGTTAATTCAGGCTCTCACTTTCGGAGTATTGGGTTCAGATCCTGCGTTATGTTACTTTTTGTAACGGTAAACACATATTGAAAGAACGAATGAATGTATAAATAAATAAATAAATGATTGAATGAACTAACGAACGAACGGACAAATGAATAAATAAATGTGTTTATATTGTTTCTATGAAAAATAAAGAGTTTCGTTTTCCAGTTAGGATAAGAACATACATATCTATATTCCTAGGTATTTGATATGAGAGAAATACAAAAAATATACATTAACTGCGTAGTATTTCATAAACTGAAAAGAGAATACAACATTCACATAGGGATACAATAGTGTATATATGGATGTATATTTTTAAATGGAAATGATTCATATATGTATCTATTTAACCAGGAAAATATAATTTAGATTAACTGTAATCCAACATTTACCTAATTTCAATATCAACTTAAGTTCAAATAGATTATAATAAATGCGAGAAATTAATCGGGGTTAATGGCCAAGCTGGATATATGTCATTTTTATGCCATTTCTGGCCGTCTCTGATAGACCATCATCATCATCGTCGTTGTCGTTGTCGTCACCTTCATTATCTTAATTATCATCATCATTATCATCTTCATTATCATCATCATTATCATCATCAACATCATCATCAACATCATCATCAACATCATCATCAACATCATCATCAACATCATCATCAACATCAT
>DWJK01001421.1:0-17013 GCA_018248815.1 Croniades pieria auraria
CGGCCTTAACCCTCTCAATATGGGAGGAGACTCATATTCCAACAGTGGAATGTTAATGGGTCGATTAAAAAAAAAAAGAAAGACTTAAACTAAGGTAAGTTCCACTAACCGTCGTATTACTACAGACCTGTTTGAGATCGATTTCAGACGTCAATATGTGGCGGCGGCCACTTATGACTGCTGCCTACTTGTTCGCTGCAAGTTTTACATTGATTCGCTGAACCGAATAATATGAATAGAGCAGATTTATATTTTCATTCAATCTATTTACTTTTCATTTAAAAGGCTTAAATTTTTATGCGTACCGTACTAAACACCTTAAATAGAAATACGGTGAGTAAATTATAAACGGACCCGATTTACTTGTCTATATATTACCATGTTATAGTGCTATTAACAAATAGTACTCACTGTATTAATCAACACTATTAATTTGCCATATTTATTTACTTTAATTGATACAGTCGAAACCAATTACTTCAATTTTAAGAATAACACAATCACACTTCTCGCTAACAGAACTTCAAACATTCACGAGTAACAACATCCATTTTTAATTACGGCGCACTCATTCGCTATTTTGTTCTTAGAGGCAAAAACATCTCAATGTCAATCCATGGGCTGTGAGTCCAGATTTCAAATTTCGTCTTCAGATTTGAAAAGAGCGTTCAGCTGTTGCTAGTATATAGAGTTGTTATTACACAGAGGTCGCGAGAAGTGCATCATACGGCACAAGAGAAGCGGCAGACGTAATGAAGTAAAATATTCATTAGGCGCCGTCTGAACTGCCTCAGCTCCCGAAACACGACCGCCGTTATTCTGACAGGTTAGCGTTACTTTACAACACGAGCTAAGTAAGGGTTTGTTGCAATGTTACATAGTTCATTACACTTGCCTACGTCTAGACTCCTGTGTCACATTTTATAGTGATGTGACACAAGACCATACACTGCCGCAGAATAGAGATGGAGTGATACATTTGCTGTCTAGAACGCATCTATCAATATCATGAGATATGTGATCAGTTACATGGTGTGTCGCGCCAGTGTTGTTCTAAAGATACATTAAGAAAACTTAAATTACATTTTAAGTTGAAATATATCTCTCAATTAAAATGCACTACTTCAACTAGTCATTTGTAGGTAATCGGGTGCACCGACATATTTATTCTGACACCCAAAATAATCGGACTTGCCTTACCTGGCGCTTTAATATTTATCCCTAAATCGATCACATTCCAATTCACAATATAACCTGACCAATAACCCGATAAAATATTCTCAAAATCTTCTTTTCCATAAAAAATAATAATAAAATAATCATCGACCCATTAACATTCCACTGTTGGAATACGGGTCTCCTCTCATATTGAGAGGGGGTAAGGCCGTAGTCCGTCACGCTGGCCAAGTGCGGGTTGGGGACTTCACACACCTTAGAATTTTTTTTTTTTTTTTATAATTTCTAAGGTGTGCAGGTTTCCTCACGATGTTTTCCTTCACCGTTAGCAAGTGATATTTAAATTTAAAAGGCACTTTTGTAAAGAGGTGCGCGCCATGGATTTGAACCCAGCACTCCCGGAGTGAGAGTCTAAATTCTATCACTGCTTATCCCTAAAGATACATACATACCTATATTTGATATGTAATTTGTTACACGTATGTTAGTATGTGAAATCGTATGCTAATATTATTTAATTAAATTACATTTCTGTGTATAAAGTGATTTACGGTGATATTAAAAATATATTATACTAAAGATAAATAAGATTAACAAATATTTTAAATAAATGTATGTAACCGGTTGAGGGATTGCCTGCATTTATAAATATTGAAACTGTTATCGGAACTTCTACTTTATTTTCATATAGCGAATGTGAAATTTTAATCATACATATGTATATGAAATTGTATATTATTAATGTCAGTACTATAAATTATTTTGCCATGGAACATAATTTATTGCGCTTTTTACTGTAACTAGACTTCTTGATTCTTGTTTATGGGCGGTTTGGCGCCATTTTTGTCTATTCTAATCTACTATCCAAGTCATGTGCTATAGATCCAGATTATTTCTATATATTTAAGACACCATAGTATACATTTTTATAAAAAATATGAAGGGACCATGGTGCATAATGTTTTAATGTCATAAAAAAAATCTGCTATTTTCAAATAAATCTGTCTATTAGTGTGGAGATAATGCCAATAGACTACTTACTTTGAACTTAGAATACTTCGAACATACATTTTTTTTTTTAAAGTTTGGTTTAAGCATAGATACATTTGTGTATTCTGTCTTTACTTAGCGAAAGATAAAATTTATAAATCACGAACTATTACAAAACAAAAAATACGTATTATTTTGTCTGCTTACTATATTGACTTCAAAATGAGACAAACAAGTAACGTATCACAACATCCCTGACCCCATAACCTAATTGACCACATTCACACTCAAAGATATACTTCTCGATTCCAAGTTTTTAATCAAAGTGTAATAATTTTAATACATTACATACGACATTATACATTGTTACGAAAATATATTTTGATCATTTGTAAATACATGCATGCTTATACGTATGTTATTAACTAGGGTATGAGGAAGTTTCGGGAGTTGCATCTTTTTTTCAATTAACTAGTTTTCTCCGTACTGCTCTTTGTAAGTAGTTATTGCCTACGAAAAGTCCATTGTCATAGCTTTGTTTAAATAGAAATTTGATTTTCACTGTTTTTTGGTAGAGTGGTTGCAAGTGCGACTGCTGATCCAGAGGTCTTGGGTTCGTTTCCCACGTCGGGTAGTATTGGGTTTTGTAACTTGAAATTCTTATTAATGGCTCTGTGTCTGGATTTGCGCCCTGTGTATGGAAATAGGCTCACCCCCTATTCCATAACGGGACGTAAACATAACTTTACCAGCACTTGAAGAAACTGTGATAAAATAAATCCCAGCTTCAGATCTTCACATTTTTCATCAGCGAAGAATAATTCGCCTTTCGTTAAATTTATCAATGTAGGAACTACACTTATAGCTGCGAGCTTATATCTGTTTACCTAAATATAAATATTTATATTTATATAATTATGTACAAAATAAAGTTTATAAAGTATATATCAACAGAGATAGTTTTTATGTGAAAAGTGCCTTTAGATGTACAGCCGATTTCGTTAGTGGATAATATTAGAAATATGCTTTAGATACTGCTTTTGTTATTTGTAACTATTAAAATAGAAAAATACCAATAAAGTATTTTTATATGTGTATTTTTTTTCATTTCATTATAACCTCACTAATTTTTGACTAAAATAGCCATAAAAATGATAAAGGGCCTCAGAAGACTCGACGCTTTTAGCATCGGCTATTCACGTTATTGCGATTGGAAAAAATTAAGTATCGTCTAAAGGGATTAAATTCCAGGGAACATTTTAATACTGATTATATCGATGCAGGTGCATTTTATAGTATGTAACCGGATTTCTTTGCCTCTTGGTCCTTAGTGGGCGCATATCAGTAGGTACGACTAGTTGTATCATTTGACAATTTCTTGCTGTTCTGATTTACCGGGCAAAGTGACGTTTTTTGACATAATGTCGTATCTTGTATTTTAGCCTTCGAATAAGATAAACATGATTTATTATATTTAGATAATTAGTTCATTAAAGAATGTCGTCGTTGGTGTTTTTCATATTTACTATTTTTAGTGTACTTCAATCTTTCTCATGCGAATGATAGCGGGGTAATATGCGGATGGGAATTTTTCATTTTACTCTGTTTTTAGTAAGTTTGCAAATGGTCAAAAGTTCTGAATTTTTTTAAGACATTTTGATTTAATTACTAAGTATCTAGACAAATAATGGTATAAATGTAAAAAAGGTAAAATTATTGTGAGTTAAACAATTTTATATAAATCATCAGTTGACCCAAAATCTAGAAAATATTTCGGGCACAAATCTGATTCTTCTTGACATTCTGACGTGTAGTATAGAATAGTTCAATATTAAGAGCGCTGACACCTCGCGCCAAATGCCAGTGGCTACGGGGTCACTCCGTTACTACCTAAGCTGAAACTGCAGCAGAATAAAGTAAAAACAGTCGAAATATTTTTTTCAATCGGTTTCGAAACAATTTCTAGACAAGTTGTTCTTATCTAATTATAGAGTCGTTATACAGGTTTTTTATTCTCGCAAATGAGAAGAGTTAAGGCCACAGACTGATATTTTGTTTAAATACAATAAGTAGATAACGTAATACGTCAAATATGTTTGGTTATTCGAAATATCTCGCCCTAGTGTCGTCTTTTTATAAACAAAGCAACTTAACTTCGGTTTTATTGCTTCAAATACACTAAACTCTTAGAAAATGTTCATCGAATTCGTTTAACAAGCATCACAAAAAATAGTGGAATGGCTTTAAAAACTGAAAAGATTACAGTATTAAGGTTGCCACCTTTTTTTGCAACTGAAGTACATTGATAATTATTAAAGGTAAAAAAAGTACCTAGTATCAAAAAAAAGTACAATTCATTTTTCTTTATTTTCGATACTTAAAAACATATTTTCTATTGCTTTTTGCAATTTGTATTAAATTATGATCTGTATAAATAAACACAAATTGCACAGCATCTTCACACTCCATATTTAAATTAAAATAAATAACTAATTAGTTTTTATATCAAATTCAGCGCCGCTTTGTTTTTTACGTCTCGCCTCGTTTATCACAGAAAAACTCTTTCTGTGAACGCTGACGTAGCGGGAACGGATCGGTTAGGTTAGGTTAGGTTAGGTTTGTCACAAAAATGTTAGGTGTAGACAGGCGGCGCTTAAAACCGCCAAATCTGTAGCTGCGGTGGCGTTAATACGTAAGTACCGTTATATACACTTTTCGAATGATTGCCTTGCTTTAATCTTGGATTGCAAAACAATAGGTCAGATACGTTTAAAACATTCCAGGCAACGCCTCGCTTTCCAACAGGTAAGACTGCAGCCAAACGCAAGACTATGGATATTAATAAAAGGAAAAGCGCAGCAGAACCTGGCCCTTCGAGTGATCGTGGGGGCGGGCCGCTATGTTAGGAACGACGTGCTGGAACGCGACCTAAAGGTAGAGCCCCTGGGTGGGTTTGTGGCCCGGTTGGCAAGGCGTATGTACGACCGAGCCGAAAATGGGCCCCATGCCCACCTCAGAGGCTTTGCGCCCTTGCACGCTCGTCCTCCTGACGGCTGCCCGCTCCCGCGGGAGCTGGAGGGGTTGGACGATGCTGTCTAGCATCGATGGTCGGCGAGTGACGACCAATGACCACAAACCGTCAGTTAGACGGGGAGAGATCACCGGGGGGCGGTTGACCTCCCGAGACTGCCCGGGTAAAGAGGGGATCCTCGAGGCCCGTAGACTCATACCCATGCAGCTAGATATCCGCCGCGGTGTACGATCGACCGCCGATATATATATATAAAAGGAAAATAATATTTGTATGTTTACAGTTGAATGAAAAAATTAATCCGTTATAATTGATAAAAATGTTCCAGCAGACATTTTTCTTTGATAGGATTTTTCCGCTTCTAGTCAATTCCGCCTTACCTTGTTGGATTTCTTTAGAACATATTCAGTAATATTTCGTGTATTTGTTGTATCGAGACATTTCGGTACTTTAGGATTATTAGAAATGTTGTCTTTGTAGTCACCACCACCCATAGTATTAGCAAAAGCTTCTAATATTTCTATTTGACCTTCAATTTTTGGTAGCTCGTGTGAAAACTTCATCACTTTCGTTTCCAGATTATAATAAGATTCTTTCATTGTGGAGATGTTGTTCTGAAAATTAAAATTAAAAACGTAATATCACGCCTGTAACCTTTGAAGGAGTGGACAGAGGAGTGTGCCACACTCCCACGTTTTTCCAGTTATGTTTATGTGCCACTACAATAAGGAAAAGCGTATTACATTACACCGGGCACAAAGGGCACAATTCTTTTTTTTATATTTATCGATACGTCATCTACACTTCGTGTTATATTAGAAAGATCACATTTAGCGTTACAAGCGGTTCAATGGTAATCCAGGATCAAGTACCTATATGATGGCTAATAGACTGGTAATGACAAAAATGCTAGCGAAACCGTTCATCGATGGCCAAGCCTTTGGGGATTTCCGTACTAAAAAGGCTTGTGGAGCAATAGGCTGTCTAGTCCTGCGCTCTCTTCCCCTGCGGTTTCTTCTCCCATGATATTCCATATTTTATCAATTTCGTCGAAGCTTCATAACCTATTTATTGTGTGCTGAATTATTGTTACTTAATTTGTTCTGTTTTATTTAACCATTTCCGGTATTTCAATATTGTGTAACTTATTACGTTTTGTTATCTTTCTCGTTAAGAGTCATTTTACTTCTGGAAATGTCGAGGCTAGTGTTGACATTAAAACATTACTAAAAATAAAAGATTAAATTTTTGTAGCTGGCTAGAGTGAAATCATGTTTTAAAGAAAATGGAAAGCACTTTTTATTGCCACGTTTAAGAATAAATGTAATAAAGAACGTACATGTTTTGTTGTCAGTAATACTTAGTCTAGACAATCATACTACCGTAAGCTGATCACGTAATTCTAAGATTGAAAAGTCTTGCGAAGTAGTTTTACCTTTACGTTTCAATCAAAGCAACAATTTCTGATTCTCCTTTTAGTTAACACTTCAATGAACAGCTGGAACGGTTCTTGATACACGTATCAAAACTAGTCGGTGTTCTAAACGTTACACCGTAAACTTGCCCAGAGTTTCCAAATTCTCTATTTCGTTAAAGCTCACTTATAAATTGTAGAAGCAACCAATTCTATCTGTTAGGTTAAGTTGCCAAAATTTATTTGGTAGATATTTGAAGTTTCTTGAAGAAGTTGGAACATCTGAGATAAATTTGTAACCTAATAATGAGTTGGAAGAATACATAAATTATAACTGCTAACGTAAGAATCAAATATCGTAATACAAAAGTAGTGAATTATAAACACTTTGCCTTCTTATGATTACAAATTAATTTCTCTCGGGTTAAGATTTTATTTTTAATACAAGTTTTTTTTTTATTAAATTACGTCCAAAGAAAACAATAAAAGTAATCGGAATTATTGTTAGTACACAAAAATTTTTAGACGACAGAACGCGCAACGGGGAAAAGCTCTAAGCCTTTGAAAGCATGTCTTTCCAAATACAGCTTTAATGAAAAATTTCGGTAATCCATAGTGGCACGTAATTGAGATCTACAATGATTAAAACTACAATTGAGTTCAGTTACCAGTTAATGTGTAGAAAATTAAAACGAATATGGATAAAATGCATCTATTAGATATGTGCTTTGAATTAACCATATTTTTATTTACAATGCCATTCTCTTGATATTTTAATTACAATTAAAATTATCTCCGTATTAAAATTGCAATGATAACAGACTAACTTTAACGTATATTTATAAATGCGAATCCAGAACTAGTATATTGCTTTTGTCTATGTTTGTTCCAATTATATAAAATGTTAATTAGTTAAACAGAAAATAAGTGAAGTAAAGAGGGTCTGTAGTATATAATTTATTACTTCAGAAATTATTTCAGTCAATTTAATCAATTTTAGCTATAGCGCCACCTAGCGTAACTTAGTAAAATCATTTGAATTGGTTCAGGCAACATACAAAATTCTGTGTAGGTAGGATTGTGAACCCTATATTAGTTCAAATAGCTGACACTAGATGTCGCCAATAATACGTTATACTGAAAATTCACTTAAACATGAAGTCTATTCTGTAATAAATTAACAAAAAGTAAGTAATGAATGAATTGATAATTATACTCTCGGTCAGTAAACAATATTTAAAGAAACAAGACTTCCAAAAGATTATTACAACCACTGTCAGTCTATGTTGATTGACGACGTGCATGAGGTGCGGGCAGTTGATATTTTCAGTATCCAGAAAATAGGGATAGGAAATATATCGTCAAAGCTATTATGAAATTGGCTCCTTTATTAAACTCCGGGAATTTTCCATTTCGGTGTTCAGCACTAAATTTTAGAGGCCCACTCCCATTCCTGTCGTGTTGGATCGCCGCCATGTCGAGACGTCAGAGCTGGAGGCAAATATCACTTTCTCACTCGCTCTCATTATATTCCATACTTGGTTTTCGTTTTACATTTCGAAGTTGTAGTGACGTTTGGTAATCGGTATATTAATTATCGATCTTTCAGGGGTATCTTATAATAACAATGTTGTAATAACTCAATGAATACGAAAACTCGAAATTTTAAAATATGCTATTTAATTAATGTACGAAAATTTATCAGCTAGATATAATTTGCATATTCTACTTACACTGTATACGCGAAAATATATTTTTGGTTAGTCCTTCTTTTAAACAGCAACAAAGGTACGGTTAAGTATGAATATAGACAAAACATTTACTTAAAGTATGACGTAAGCTATCATTTCTCCTCCAAAATGAAAAGTTTATATTGGCAAATAATCACGGCTCAAATTTATAATGCTGAGCAAATTTTAATTAGATTTCGTAGTTACATTTCTTTGTGTACGTTATTTAGATATTGAATACTCGTGATTGAGGGAGGTAAATGGTTAATAGTAACGCTTTCTTTGTTGATTTGATCCATTTTCAAGACAAGTCACGACACAAAGTTTTATAACACATTTGCAGAAAAGATCAAGTACATTACATATTTTTTTTAAAATCGTGAGTTTACGAAACTAAAGTATATATTTAACAACATATTTTAGATGTAAAAAGTATTTCTGAATAGTCTACCACAAAGAAAAACTGCAAAATATGGTTTGTAGTAACTTTATTTTATATTACGTACTTCAGACGATCAAAGGTCATCATTTAACTTTTACAACTGAATCCGATAGCTATCATACCCTAAAAACAAAATGTCGCACAAAAAACTTCCTACTACGATTTGACCATCTATCCATGTTATTTAATTTGAATATTACATTGGCAACCTTACCGGCGGTCTACTTAAATTTATGTATATTAAATCATATATTACAAAACGTTATACAAATGACAAACAAATGTTTATTTTATCAGAATAATGGGATTCCAATTAGAACGCTTTACTCAATAAGAATCGACTAGTGGACGTTTATCGACAAGGAAGAGTACATATCTACCCCTTCCAATGAGTCGGCCGCGGGCTGCATGGCATGATGTCATTCATCCACATACCCACACATAGAAAGGTTGTACGCGACCCGCGACGCTGTTTACATTCTGTGCGATCATTCTTGCAGTGACTTCACCCGCATCTGTGATTTAAATTCTCAATACATTAGTTATTTAGTTGAAAATGGCCAATAATAGAGCCGCTAAATCTGGATTTGCCGCCGAAGCGCAGCGAAAGGTAAGTTATATTTCCTTTAACATTTATTATATCTATTGCATAGAATAAATAAATTAATAAAGTTACGTTCGCATAACGGATTTATCGAACGGATGCTGCGAGACCTAGAAAACGGTACAAGGACTCGGCCAGGGCCCGTGACCTACTTAGACACGTGTTGCAAGTGTCTATTCTGGAAGCCCAAATTCTCTTTTAATTAATACTTACCCAGCGTGAAGTTGAAATAAACATTTACTTTTAAAACGTTTGCATCACGAATACTGGATAATTTGTGCATAGCGACCGGTACCGCATTTTTTAAATATACCTGCACGTTTAAATAATTCCACATGCGTACGTTCCTACATACATAAACACATGAACCATAAGACACGATATCCTAAACGGTCGAATACAGGTTTCGTCGCGTAAAAAACTTATCACCGGCCACAGCTTAAAATCCACATGGGAATCACGACTTGTTTGTTTAAATTGTTTCATCGGTTGCGTTCCATTTTGAGTTGGTACATTTTATTTTAAATTGTACGTATCATCCACCTGTCTCATACTCATCAATTATTTGATATATTTATGAAACTTTTAGGATTCTTTTATAAGTTAATTTTGACATTGCTAAAATCTTTGTAGAAGATAACAGTTGGACCCCTTTTTAAAAATATTGCGCGCCAGGAGGAGTGTAAGACTTGGTATAGTTAAAGTTTACACGGAGGAGTGCATAAAGCTAAGTTTTATATCGTCATAATATTCATTCCAAGTATCTTAAATTTAATTCAATAAACATTCACTATTTACGTTCCCAATGTTACTGTCAGACATAACAGTCTGTTGTCAATCGGTAGTACAGAGAAAATATATTTTATAGAAGTGTTCCCTTTGACATAAGAGACAATAACGTGTAAATAAAAATAATAATAAATACGATCGCTACTGGACCACTAGTGTGGATTATTTTGTCATTTAAATTATCTTTTCCTGTTTGTCCTGCACTGTAATATTTCGTCTGGAGTTGCCGCGATCGTTACATTGATTGGCTGCGTTCAAATTTAAGTGGAAAGCTACAAATTAATTAATAAAATTTTTTTTCTAGCTGTTAAAACCTGTATACCTATATATAGGTTTTGAAAATAGACTGAAATATGCTTTACGAGGATCTGATTCATTAAAATAACTATCGATTAAATAGTTATCATGTCGTTAGTTACTGTAAGCTATCTTCTTAGATATTAATTAATCCGTATTCGATTATTATAAAAAAATGGTTACTTACTAAATTACAAATGTCCTAACTAGATAGTTACATCTAGTTTATTTAATTCTAAGTCATCCTGCGTCTCACGTAACCTAGGTCTCAATGCGTTTTAATTCTGACAAACGTAGGTAAGGTAAATTATTCTTGGTAGTACGTAAGACTTTAGTATGCTCTGCAGCACAAGAATATTTTATTAGCCAACTTTTCATGTATCATAATATGAATGATATGACATTGCTTAAATAATATTAATGTGTTCACAAAATTATAACCGATTAAAAATGTAAGCAACTATTTAGTCTCTTGTTTTTTCGGTGATTTAAAACTTTGTTAGAAGACCTAGCTAAACAAAGTCTATCATCATCCTCATCATCATAACGGCGTGCAGTACACTGCTGAATGTAACTGAATGGTAACATTAAAAAGCTATTAAATCTTTACTTCACTTCATATTTTAATGTGTTTATTATATGTACGTACGGATTTGCTTAAATTACGAACGCCCTTTGTAGCGGAACAAATAGTTTTATCGCTTTTAAATACCATTTAAGTGTAGAAACCATTTTGTAATATAAGTTAAAAGATGGTATAAATTTTCGAACTAACATAATTCTAAGTACTTTAATAAAGAGAAATAACCGTTAGACGGCTGTTAGTGAGAAAAATGTGACAAATGACTTACTAATAATAAACATATCACTGATCGAATCGAAAGGTTTATAAGATTATGCAATAAAATGTCTTAATCTGAACGCATCATAGACTGAAATTAGTTTATGAATTCTCTATTATTAATTTTGATACCAACTTCGGTTTTGATCGTGTAGTTTTGATTACTTTTATGTAATCATTGTTGTATATCTTTTGTGAAAGAAAAAGATATAGATCTCTACAGAAACAATCATTATCATCGTCAACCTGGTCCTGTCCACAGCTGAACGTAAGCCTCTCCAATAATCAGAATCATTCCAGCATGCATAGTCGTACTATATGAGCTAGCAATTATAATGATTTTTTTAACTGACTACATACTAATTAACAATACTTTTAATTCGACGCTGATCAATATTAGAATCTCTTTGATCTTATCGTGTCAGCTGTACGAAACAAGTTTTATTTGCACATGTAATATCAACTTTGATTCGCGATTGTTCGTCATCGTGAACTTAGGTATTAGTGACCTTTGTATTATGCAAAACGAAAGATGTATATAAGTACTGAGTATAATATTGCCGGCAAAAAGTTCACCCCCTACACATCCCTATAGCGATTTGTAATAAAAAACCTGTAACATTTTAGTCACTTTTAGTAGGAATATGTTCCACGTGTCATGTTGGGTGACTCGTAGGTCGAGTTCATGCAAGCGCGACTGCTCAGCGAGAGTCTTGGGTCCGACCCCACGGGTAGGGTATTAAAGGGATTTTCTAACTTGAAATTCCTAGTAGTAGCCCGTAGTTTTAACTTGTGCCTGGTATACGTCACTAGGCTTACTGCCTACCCCATGACGGAACGTATAACGTAACTCCTGACACGTTGGAGTGTACTACACTCATCTACCTACCTCTTCGGTTAGATACAAGCGTGATGTTATGTTACGTTTTAACGTATTCAATGTGTTTCTATTTTAAGCCATTTTCTATTTCTAATTTTCCGCATTGGGAAATATCTAATGTAACAAAAAACAATAGGTACGGCAGAGATGCTAATAATGTAATGTATTGTAATCATGTATTTATCGTATCTACAGATAAATTAATGCAGGAAATGCCATTCAAAGTAGTAAAAAATTAAGATATTTTTTCTTAGAAGCCTCCAGAGTACCATTTAAAACGCAATTAGCTTCTTAGGTTTTCAGAGTGCTCTATTTTTATAGACGTATAAATATAAAAATATCAACTATACTTTATAATCATTTCTACGTGTCTATTATGTACGTATATCTAGGTACTCAGTCAATGACTGATCGCTAAAAGCTCCCTCCAAGGATTATACCCTCGTTTTATAAGGGGATTGAACCATCAAAGCCGTATTAATTGAACCTACCTACCCCAGTTTCTATCCCTAAGGCGTTTAAAACAATGGCGGAGGTATGTACACTCTCGTACTTTGTATTGCCAAGCGTGCAAGGAAATAATATATTTTATTTATCAACATATTGTAAGGATACTTTGAATTGAAAGTTATCATAAATTAATTAAGTAAAACAACATGACGCATGTATTTCCCCGAAGGGGATAAGCAGAGGAGAGTATTACACTGCCACTATTTTAAATTAAGACATAATTGGTTCACTCAGTTATTTTCAATATATGATGTGCTTCTAAAGCCGTATTACTTTATAAGTGATCACGTCACTCGCTACGATATCGGATACAAATTGGCGTCATGTAGGTTCATTACGCTTTGCCGGATAACCGGCGCCGGCTTCCCGATCCTCAATTGTTTTTGTTACCACGTTTGTATCACACAATGCATCATAAACGGGCAAGAATGTTACTTATAGTCGCTAAACGTTCTATTGACAATAAATATAGGAAAAAACCGGTGGAACACATCTTGGTAATGACAATAATATGGATAAAATGTTGTCCGTATATAAAATACATACCTTTTCTTCTTTCTTCATCTTTTACGTATTATATATGAAACTCCATTAAATTTTATCAATTCCAAACAAATAATTGGGGAAGCGAATTGGAATATTTTTATACATTTACAAGTGATAAGCGCGCGCACCAAATCATAAATGTTGGGGATTGCCAGTTTAGCTGGTCATTTCAATATATGATATACGAGTATATACAGTATAATCGCTCGTTTTATTTGAAATAGAAACAAATCGGCAGACAAAAGTACTGGTAGTCCAAGGAATTGCTACCAGCATGTTATTTCTGCAACCACTATTTAGACTCTAGGAATAGGAGGACTATTGGGATCAGTTCAGATAGTATTATTTATTAATGAGACTTAAATTTTATAATCAGTAACAGGACTTCAGTAAACATTAGTTCAATGGTTTTAAATTAATATGATAACATTTAGTGTTGGTCTGTGCACGTTCAATTTGAAATTCAACATGTGTTGCCACTCCTAAATGCTGAAAAGTAGTATACACATGGAAATGGCAACACAGTTTCTAAATCTGAAAACAAAATGTTACAATAACAATTACTACGCAACAGAAATAATGATCGCAATGATAGATATTTTCTGGAAAAACCCTCTGTATTTTCTATGACGTTGTGTAAGCTTTTTTACGGAGCGGTTAAATTTTTCAGCAAAGGCCGCGATTTTACCTAATGAAAAGCGAGGTGATACCTAAAATGAAACTCGCTTAGACCTGCCATTTAACCTTCCTTTTTACGTCACCACTACGGCGCATGCATACAGGCCTTTACCAGTAACATTATGGTTGTTCGTATTTTGCGACACGTGCTTGTTAATTTCAAATTCAAAGACATGAATGTGACGTCACGTGCTTTCAGAATCTCTGCAAATATTTTAGCTTGTCGCGAAGGAAGGACTCTTTCAAAACTTCCCATGTCTTTGGTTTAAGGACATATTTGGATGGACACGAGTGGATTAAATTGATAGAATATTTAAGAATTAAGGAAAATATAGTTGTTAAATTTTTAAACCGAACCTGAAGGTATATCTGTGACCAATTACACTGGCTTTACTTGAAGGAACTAAGTGTATGTCCTAATGTGTCAACACAATTTGGTTGGTTTGTTTATTTATAAAACACTAGTTCCAATAACAACATCATAAATACGTGATCTAATGATTTCTTGTCTTTGAAAATCACAAAAACCATAAAGTATTTGAGTTCTGCTCATTTGGACATTATGCAATCGAGTACATGTTTAAAAAATCTGTCTTATTAACTGGACCCTGCAACAGCTATTGCCTTTTCTGTTTCTCTGTACCTATTTCTACTTTAATATCTTTTCCAGAAGACGGTACCAATTTTGAATACTCGTGTAGCATAAAAGTAAACTAAGTTACTGTTTCTGGGCAAACGAATTGTATTTCCATTCGCAGAGGAAATTCTATTTTGTGCAGCACGGTGTGTAGGTTTTGCATTTTAAAGGCGTGTAATCAGAAGTCCTCTTTACATTCATGCTTACGGCACAAACGGCTGGCAACCAGGTTGTCGCTCTGGTTCAAATTATCTTTTCATTTTTCGTGGTAAAACGCACTTCTAATATGCTTTTGCTGTGAAAGGTCTGCAAATGCAGAAAACCTAGAAAATAGGATTTGTAAGGTGGTACTTTTAATTGCAATATTTTGTTGAATTTATATTTATTTACGTAGCTTCGCCGGTAGTTATTTTTTTGCGTTTAATCATTGGATAGTTCTTTAACGAGAAAATTCGAACAAAGACATTCCTAATTTCAATTGCTAACTTCAAATTTACCCGCAGATTACACTACACCTGCCCGTATCATTTTCAAAATATTGATCAGTGTCATGTTAAATTAAAATCTATCTGTTAGAACAATCCACAAAAAACTTCAAACTGCTTTCTAATTTGGAACACAAGAGACAAGTAAACAATGACTCTGGTTATAAATAAGTAACAATATTGATAAGTAAAATCATATGAAACGAGCAGCAACCCTAGTTATAACGAATGCAAAGGACGCGTTTATATTCCAATGGCAATATCGTAATAAAACAAAAGGTAACGAGCAGCTCGTTATGCCTATTTCTATTTTAGTATCATATGAACGAATCATCATCAATCAGAGCAATATGAAGAGACACTTCACTAACAAAGAGAGCAACTGAAACATGATATATGAAACTCGCGGATTTTAATAAGCCTCTCGGCATGTTAATCGTTATAATAGTGTTATTCAATGCGTGTATTTGGATTTTCTCGAAATAACGAAGTGTCAATTCAGTCCTTGTTTCAGAAATCCCGGTTCCGGTTTTAAATACTGACGCGCATCCCTTATCTGAATCGGAGGAACCCCGCTCACTTTGATTTTTCCAGAATGTTCTCTAAGGCGTTTGACTTTTTCTGAAGTCATAATCCAACATTTTCCGAGAGTAGATCCGTATCAAATTATGGAACGAGAATAGCTTGAGGTACTCGCTAACATATAACAATGTAATGTCTAGAGAATATTCTAGAACTCCGTAGCAAAAGGTTATGCAGATCGTGAAAAGCTTTAAAAATCTCATGTTTTATTTAAAACTAGACAGAGACATGTCTAATTGAAGATCTTTAAAAGCATTATATTTAAATGCATTATGCGCTTTCCCCCTGTGTTTGCGACACGTGAGAAAATGTGTCTTGCACGTAGGAAAAATAATTCGATTAAATATTCTTATTTTTTTATATAACAGATATTTCTCTGACCTTTCGTTCCATAATGTGCCAATAAGTTCAAGTTAAGAAAAGTCGCTTTTAGAGAACGAACAATTCAGAGTTTAATAATCGATTGACAAACAATTTATAAAACACAATGTGATGGTAATGCTACACTGCTCTTAATGCCCTTTACTATATTATGCTACTGTCTCGTTGGTAAAGTGGTAGCAAGTTCGACTGCAGAGCGTGAGGTTCTAAGTTCGATTCCCGAGTCTAGATTTGCGCCCTGTATATGGCACTAAGCTCAGGACTTAATCCATAGGACGTATGTATAACATAACACTTGGAACTTTGGAGCAGGTACAGGACTCTCCTGTGTACCCCATCGGGAAATACAGACCTGATGTTATGTTATGTTTGTATTCTACTGCCACATACTTTGCTATTTTAAGCTGTTCCGGATCATATACATATATGTATCATATCATTAGTCATAATGACTATTCAAAATTGACTTGGCTGCACGGGTCTTTCTCAGCAACCGGGGGAGAACCAGAGTTTACCCTAGGCAGTAGGCACATAAACAGCGCCTAGTGGATGATTTATCTCTACATAAATTAATAAACCAAGTACTTGTATTATTGAGCGAGAAGACGATTATACTGCTTAGGAACATAGTATGCGTTTATTCGTAAAGCTATAAAGATAACTGTTATACCAACTTATGAATAAACGGGTAATTTAGTTACCAAAATAGTTATACGAGTCACAGTACGTTACCAAATACGGTCATTGGCCGAATACAGTTGAGTCACGTGGATGTGTGTTTCACTCACATTTGTAATATACTGCTCGGACAAATAGGATAATAATATAATTGCAGTTATATCATTTTATATAATATAATATGATTATTAACTACTTGGTCTGGCCATAAATACTGTTACAATTAAAAATAAACAAAATATTATTTTTGAATTTGGAATCTGTCATTTTTATACGATTGTTCATTGTTTTCTTATTTTCGCGCCAATATATTGTAAAATAT
>DWJK01001422.1:0-17011 GCA_018248815.1 Croniades pieria auraria
TTATATTGTGATGGGCTTCACTTAACATTTAGTGTATTTTTCATTTAAATCGGTTAACAAATAAAGAAGTCATGTCAATTTATTTTTCAAAACTTACGAAATCTATGCGTGAAAAGTCGCGGGCACAGCTAGTGATTACTAAATGTACAATTCTGATAAATAAATTATTAATAAGACTACGCGCTACTCCTAATTAAGTACGCTATAACATGGGGTTCTTCAAACGAAGCGTGAAAAAATTCCTTCAAGATAGGCAGCACATTGGTAGCCCTTGATGTTTCAAATGTATATAGGCGACGGAGACCACTTACTATCACTTGGGCCACCTGCCTGTTTGTCTTGCCTTTTAAAATAAAAAATAATGATATGAATTAAATTTTGTCACCAAATAATAATAATTAATTATGACATATATGTGTATATAAATGCGTGTATATTTAACAAATATTTGGACTTTATCAATATGGAATATACAAATTGGCTTACTTTAATTGCCAAAGTTATACCTTACTGTATTCTTCGGGTATATATACATATAGTTAGTTACGTATTTTATTTAGAAATATATGTACGTATGTACATATGTACGTTCATTGTGTGCTCATCATAGTACTGATTTAGCCTAGCTTGGGTTTAGATGACTTTGGGACGTGATCTGACCTAACATTCTCCTATTTGACATTTTGTAATCAGGAGACGAACCGAAAGGAATGTACATCCTGGTTTCTGGTCTGCTGGAAGCATCGTACATACCACCAGATGGTGATATCGACGAAGCGATACCAAATTACGAGTTTCTGGCTGATTTGAAGTTCAGCGAACCGAGCCAGGACTATATCGTGTCCGGGAATGCTGTTGGGGTTCTTGGGGTTAGTTACTAACAGCTTTGTTCTGCGGGGCAATTACCAACACCTGCATAATTGTGCTTCTGTTGCTAATGTTGTCTCTTGTTGTATCTCGTCTGGTCCACAATAGGAATTCCAGCAATGGCCAAGGTCTTACCGTAGCTATTGAATTAGCGCGTTTTCTGTAGTCTTTTGATAAGACCAGAACACAGTCACTGTGGTCTTTTGAGAAGATTAGAACACAGTCCCTGTGGTCTTTTGAGAAGACCAGAACACAGTCATTGTAGTTTTTTGAAAAGGCCAGAACACAGCCACCGTATTATTTTGAGAATACCAAAACACAGCGGCTAAATACTGCGATGTTGCATCATAAAAAGGAGTTAGACGGTTTTCCACAGTTATTCTTTTGACAGAGGATATTTTGGAGGTTATTTTTGACTAAATGTCCTATTTCCAATGTGCCCGTTTCCAGGTGCTGACGAATCGTCCGTACAGCTATACAGTGCGCTGCGAAACAGCTGTGCAGGCGTATTACATCTGCATGTCGGTTATAAGGGAAGCTTTTAACCTTGCACCACATCCAATCATGGGGTATCTATAGACAGTTACATAAACACATTTATAAAACAGGCTGACTGATGGATACTGACTACCCACTGACTACCTCATTCATCATCGCAGAAACTAAAGTACAGTATATTATACAAAACATCGCAATAACAAGATAACACTGATAATGTGATTGGATAAGATGACATTGTAACAATAACAGGCGATCTTATACAGCGTTCGGTTTGTAATTAGTACTATTAGTATTATTAGTACCAAAGATAGATATACAATATATTAAAGCTTCAAAGTTGCAATATAGACGTACTCATTTCTCAATGCCTGGTATGAAATACACAATGTTCAAACATGGGTATTATAAACCCTATGAGTGTGTGATATACTCGTAGTGCCAAACTCATAAAGCTTATAATAAAGGAGCTAAATTATCCCCGAATTCGCCATAAACATTTCTTAAAGAAACTAAATACATATCTCTGTCGGAGAACTAGACAGTTACTCTCTATGAGGGTGTAAGGGTTTTACTAGTGTAAGTATTGAAAATCGACGCGAGCGAAGACGCGGGCAACAGCTAGTATATTTTTACGTTTTATTTGTTGTTTTTATTTTTCGGCCATTTCTAGTATATTTTAAATACGTTATTCAATAGCCATAGTACATTATGGAAATGACATTGTAAAATAAGGAATAGTTTCATCTATATTGTATATTTAGCCTGGAATCTGCAATGTGGCGAGAGATTGGTATAAAACTGTCTATGATGGTGCTGCCCAGCGTGCCAGCGTACCACGGGTGGTCGGGAGAGCGACTGAGCATGCGTCTAGAACACTCTTTTGTCCCCTGCTTGAAAGCTTTCAAGGTAATTGACATTCTTCTGTCTTCTTTCCATCTTCTATTTCCTCTATCTCATTTTAATATTTTGTTGCTCCTTTCAAATAGATTGCCAGAGAATATTAATATCCATTTAGTCAATGATTGGTCAATTGATCGATCAAGTTAATTAATTGGTTGATCGTTTAATTGTTAGATCTATCGGTTGGTAAATGTCGAACGATAGAATGAATGAATCGCCACAATGCGCGAGTGTCGGGGTATGCTTCAACAAAATATCGGCGATCCGAAAATATATAATTTTGGAAACAATACCGAACATAATTGGTAATAATGGATTTTCTCCAAATAACACACAATTTCACAGGTGTTTGTCGTCAACGAGCTTATGGAAGACATAGTTTTGCTGGACGGCGTGTGCCAAGATATGGCAACGCGGGAGGTGTTCCAACCACCTTGCTACATACCAAGGTTGCTACATGCCAATTTTTTTATTCAAAGTAAATATTGAACGAGCAGGGAGTGTTTTTCAGTGACCACTATTAAAGGTTAAATTTTCGTTAAGAGGCACAAAAATAACTGACTATATTAACCGTCAAGGTAATTTGTAAAATGTAGTGTAGGACGCCCTCCAGCGGAGTGCAGTGACGACGTACATACATATGTATAGTGGCTCGCAGCGGTTGGAAGAGCTGAAGATTGAGATGAGTGGCGTGCTATTGGAGGTGACTATGTCCAGCAGTGGACGAGAGTAGGTTGATGATAATGATACTAACTGTCCATTATTTTGTGTACTAGTTGACTATACATGCTGACTGCAGTCTTGTTCAAGTTTTGCCTAAGTTTTGCCCTTAGTTTGTCCAAGTTTTGTCCTCATTTACCCTAGTTTTGCCCTCATTTGCTTACTTACTTATACTTTTATTGCAGTCATAGTGGTATACATTAGAACTTACATAGGAATTTTAAAGAACACATATGAACCCAGTAAGGGTATTGCAATATAGTGAGAGCAAATCGATTTTTCTTTTTTTTTTTTTAATCGACCTATTAACATTCCACTGTTGGAATATGAGTCTCCTCCACGCTGGCCAAGTGCGGGCAGGTTTCCTCACGATGTTTTCCTTCACCGTTAGCAAGTGATATTTAAATTTTACCGATTTATCGATTTTTCTATGAACCGTTATTTTATGTATCCAAATCTGTTATGATTTATATGACTTATATGAAAATAATGTAAAACATATAATTTAATTTAAAGGTTTCATAATTGTTATAATTGCATCTCGAATAATAATTAATTGTATTATTAAATTTATTTTCCTTATGTCAAATTTTGGGGTAGGTACTGTTCTAATTTATAGTAGTTGCTAGATTGTTGACTTGAATGAATGACCTGCATAGATTTCATTCCTTTACTCTTTTTTAAAAATGAAATCCTATTCAATATAACTAATCAAGCCTTTTCATAAGTATATTCATATGAATATATGTATATCTTTACGCCAAGTTTCTTACGGGATAAGCGGAGAGCACTGAATGTCAATACCTCTCTGTTTCAGAACTGCTCATCGTTTAATATTCCCTAAGTCTTCGCAAATGGTGGTCACGAGCTCCTGTCCGGAGACAAAGCTGCTGATCATACCCGCCAAGGACACAGATGAGCTGGACATCATGGAAGACGAGCTCGATGATACACAATGCGAACTGGTTAGAATCATTCACTAAGAAACATTTCTGATAATTTTATAATAAAAATACAACAAAAGTCATACGAAATTTTAAAACGAATGAAGCCAATAAACGTAGTTTAAAAATCCAGGAACTTTGCATGAAAACAGGTTTACCATTAGGTTTATATTATGTCCCTACCATAAATTTTGCGTGTAATATAACAAAAATAGTCGTAAATTTTCAAAGTAAGAGTAAAAGCTGTGGGCAGGTATCCAGCGCGTCGTCTCGCTGTCTCTATCACCACGTGGCGCGCAAGTGGTCGGCAGATTCGCGCGTTACGACCGCGCGGCGCGTGCGCGGTAAGCGGCGACGCGGCGTGCGGCGCGTCAACTACCGCGACTCCGTGTGGGTCAGGCAGCGTGAGTATAACCCGCGGCAGTTGACTAGGCACTACTCTATGATTATGTGAATCAGGTCATGTGGGAATAACCCGCGGAAGTTGAGTAGTCACCTCTGTATGATTATGTGAATCAAGTAATATGGAAATAACCCGCGGAAGTTGACTAGTCGCCTCGCTATGATGACGTTAATCTATCTTCCATGTTAATTCTCTGCTTCCAGCCACATCCAATGGATTAGGAACGCAAAGCGAGAAGGATTTGAATTCCAAATATTTCCAGCCAAGCTATGTCGACTTGGTAAGTTTTCATGTTAAAACTTACATATTACAACACCACGTCCTGTTCTTTCCTGGGTAGGTAAAGAGGACAGAGTAAACAAATATATTTATCTTTACAGACCTGGCGTCTTTCCTATACATTCATCACTTTATACACACTCAGCCACACACACAAACACACCCACACGCACGCAAACACGCGCGTACACATACATACAGGTACACTAACAGTCGATTCGATTTGAATAACTAGACACGCACGTCGATTGGACTTCTGACTTCCCTATCAACTAGTATCTAACCTATTTGGTCACGATACGACAGTGTTGATCTTTGACAATCATGACATCTTGAACAATATATTGATTTATTAATTAATAATACTTCATTAATACATTTACAAACGCATTATGTCAAATTGTTTTCTTTCTTTATTTCAAAAGGAAAAACCTTTGTTAATTAAGCCGACAAAGACATTTAATAATGTGTGTGTATAGTTATTATTATTTCAATGTTTCAGGTCGAAAGACGGGAATCTGCAAGACGTAAGTTAATGTTTTTATTTACCACATATTATGCATACAATATGTTTTTATGTTTGTACAGGTGATGATTGGTGAAAATCGTCACGTAAGGGAAAATGTTATGCAGGAACTGTATGGCGGAGGGATTCTTGATAATGGCAGGCACACAAACACTCGTATCCTATAGAAAGAAACAGAGAGCTTGTTCATCATCAAAGCTTGTTCATTACAGTTCTGCATCATATACACTCAGGCATTGGAAGTCAGCTAACCTGCACTGGGCCAGCGTGGCAGACTGTATCCTCAAACCTTTTCACAATGAAAAATCAGTGTTCAGCAATGATTAAAAAGGTTGATGATAAGATTAAATTGTGAATATCTACTGGTCTGATTTTGCAGGTTCATTGCCGTCTTCCATGGAGCAGTCTTTGCAAACGCATAACTTGGAATTTGATGGCGAGGTGGGTATACCGTACAGAAACTTGAGTAAAACTTTAATAACAGAAAAAAGAGTTCTTCAATTTCCAAACGTCTACACTTACTTGGAACATGGAACTGAGACCCCTTATTATTCTCCTAACACTCTACCAACCGGTTATTTCATCTATTGCTCCTGAAATATATTCGAGAGGGCAATATATATTCATATATATCTACTACTGCATACCAAACTGAAATAAGGTATATTTTAACAATAAGGGAAAAAAATAGGTTTGAAAACTAAATCGTAAAGTATTATTATTTGGATATGGACTGATGGTATTTTTATAATAGCATTATTGACTGTGTTACTGCGGTCAGTCAGCGTAAGGTCAGACACTGTAAAGGTTCGGATTGTATGTTACTACTTGCAGTTTAAATTTTTGTTTTAGTCTCAACACATAGATAAAAAATCGGATGTAGAATTTAAACTTTATTGTTGCAACTGATATTTTGGAAGGCGCTGATCTGTATGCAGCACAGCTTTCGTCAGCAGAGATTATATTAATTTGTTTTATAAGTGTCCAACAGATGGCGGTGTTAGCTTGTCTGTTTATAACACACTTAACCTAGCTTAGATAACAAAGTAGATGGCGCTGGGTTTCGATTTCTAACCATGATGCTACAATTTGTTTTACACGTGTTAATTTATTTACGTTTGTTCACACGTGTTATACGTATATACGTTATAGAAGCGTTTATAATTGGACCTGATAGGTGGCACTGCTATCTGTATTTCACAGAACCATTTGAAAGACACTGTGGGTACTTTCGAGTGGGTTTCTGCAAGGCTTGAAATGACAAATGGACCCAGTAGGTGGGGTTGCAGTCGGTGTGTCACCAAATTTAATTTGCTGAACTATTAACAACATTACATAATTTTGAGCGGTCCTTCCTAGTTTTTATTATGTTTACACAAACGTGGATTCGTAAGAAGTACGTAATGGTAACGACGTCTGCCTTATCCGCTAGTATTTATATATAAATTAATGTTTTTTATGATTGCAAATGTCGATGGTTGAAGTACTATTTACAATAGACAATATGTACCTACTTGATATAAGCACAAGAACGATTTATCAAGTACTCATATATGATCTCTTTAATTGTGGCCGCGACTATTCAGAACTGTAAAGGGTATTTGGATAGTATAGAAGAACTACATATCTATTGCTTCTGGGAGAAATATTTCTAGCAATAGATGGACTAGCCGCACCCGACATATTCCACTTAACAATATCACGACTGTATTTTCTCAAGGACAGACGACAGAGGAATGCACTTTATTCCCACGTTTCGCCAGTAAAGTCCCATAATGGAATAGGAAGGTTATAAAACATGTAAAAAGAAATTATGTGTTTTATGTTTAACTCGGGATCTGATTCTGTACCCGGCAATAGGCTCACCACCTATTCCGTGAGACATAAAAGTAACTGTTGAAACGTTGGAATGTACTACACTCCTCTGCCTACCTCTTCGGGGATTACAGGCGTGATGTTACGTTGACGTAAAACCAAAATAAAAAGATGTGATTCACTCCAAAAACATCAAATTGTCTCCGCAGGAGAACAACACCTTTGTATCCAGAAACAAGAGACCTTCTGATGGAAGACCAAGAAACCTTTAGGACGAGACGACATCCCGCGAAAAATTATTCAAATTTGATATTTTTGAAGACCTTTGGTCTATTTAATATAAAGCTGGAGTTAAAAAGCTAGCTGAAATGTATATGTATTTTTTTTACAGTTTGGGACCTTGACATGTGGCCCCGGTTTTCTAATAACATATAATAAATAAACATCTTTTAATCACTCATAGTCTGTCTCTTGGCGTGTCTTAGTAAACGATACCCTGTTTCGAACAGAATTTCTGTTCAAGGTGCCCGGACGTGTTCACGCTTCAGATAAGTTTAGGTGGTGAAGGGGTGAAGTTTATTGATAGATTTGAAATCATAGCCAATTATTGGTTATAATACTAACAGTTAATAATTTACTTTTAATAATCCAAACCCAGCGTGGGTGTATGAAAAGAGACATACATGTAGAGTAGCATGGCAGGTTTATAAGACTAAAATAAAAATATTTGGTATTTGGTGCTCTTTGCCTACCCAATAAGGGACTTGGTGTGTTGTACATACTGGTTCTGTTAGCCATTCTTAAGGGAAATACAAATAAAACCGATGGAACAGTATTTCAAAATTATATTTCAAAAACTAAACATAGACAATTAAAATAAAGTAGAAAATCTCTGGTCCCAAATTCTGAACATTTGACGACCAAGACAAGTTTGACAAAAAATACATCGAAATAATTATAAACACGGTGTAACCACACATGTTAAACACAATTTAGGAATGTTATAAAAAATGCAAACAGTAAAATAAAGTCATTATTCATGTGCTAAGTTAGAATTTCCTTATAATGTGCACCCTAATACCAAATTAACAGTATAGACTTTCCTTAAGAATTGTCCACAGTGAATGTGTTAGTATATAAATCATGACCCGTAAAAATCCCATTACAACAGAACTCATAAAAATTGCAAACTTCATTGGTTGTTCAATAATCAATTTGCCTTAAAAAGGCCATAACACATCTGTTCATATTAGGTGATCAGATGTCTAATTAGCCTGGCTTTCTAGTTATAAGATTATGAAGACAAATGGCATGTTCCAAAATTTTCAAATGGTATCCTTTTAAAAATACCCTCTCTATTAATTGAAAAAAAATCTCATAATGAATGTTAAGCAACACCATTACTTTGACAGTGACGCCACCTAGCGGCGTCATTAACATAGCAAAATTTTAATCTACCTTCTTAAGCCGAAAATTGCAACTTAACACATGTTATACTTAGCACCAATTACATCTAATTAAACCTATAGGTCAGTTAACACATTGTAAGCTTATGAAATAGGACAGACAGAGAACAGTAGTCCAAACTTATTACATTTACAAAATTTAACTCAGTTTAACTAATCCATGTATACTACGGTTTTTATACGGGAAATTGTGCACAGCATCAAATAAAACATCCACTATTTCCAATTGTTAAAAGGAACACAATTTAGAAATGCTTACATGTGCTATATAACACCCTCATATCATATTTAATTCATAAAATTTTAATTTAAATTCACACATTTTTGTTAATATTTATTATACCTAACATTTTAAACAGGGGATAAATATATAAATATGACAAATATTGACTACTTTTTAAATATATGTTTATATTACATATAAAACAAAGAATAAAAATGAATGAATTTAAAACATTTTTCATACAATATTAGCATTTATATTATATTATATACACAACTTCATCACATAAAAGTTGCAGTTTTGTATACAAAAGAAGACGAAACTAGAAAAAAACCATTTAAAAAATCAATTTAAAACATTTAAGTTTTTCAACATTGAACAATTGATATGTTTCTGTTGTACATAAAATATTACAGTGCTATGTTATAAACTTTGATATTTTGATGAGTGAAGGTACTGTGGGCCCTAAGAGGGCCGCAAGTACAATAATAATTACCAGCTCTACCAGTCTGAAAAGAGCCTCACAAACAAGTTTTAGTTGCCTCATTTTGATATCCGAAAAAACATTTATAATACAGCAGTTTCTCTAACATATTAATTTACTGGCAATATACCTGATAAACTAAATTTTGTCCTAATACATTCTAAAAGCGAGACATTTTATTTGATTTAATCCACAGATTAAATTTTCTCATAGATAATTAATTGTTAAAATAAATACATACCTTTGTGCTATTGAAATCAAAACAGTGTGTTAATCTCTTAGGCTAGATTAATAGTTAAAAGTTTATAAGCAGGCAACAAAAAGATTTGCTGTAAGTTTTAACAAGGTCCAACATACATTGAAACATTGTCAGTGTATTAATAAAACTGTGTTAGAACGTGACAACAACAACACAACTGTGTTACAATGTGATAACATATGTTAAAACTGTGTTAACGAATTACAATGTACTTTAAATCTTCTTCTTAGTGTGTCGAGTACTTTAAATGAAACATGCACATGTTGTATGGTCTCTTCCTTAAAATATAGTTATCTGCTTATTAACTTCAACATATAAACTGGACTCATCCTACACATATATAAATATATACATATTATTGTACTCATACATTTCTTAAATTGTACATTACCTTACATTTATAGTTAGCTCTTTTTAATATTTCCAATTGAATTGTACAAGGTTAAATTTGACTGCTGTCATTTTGTTTCTGATAAGATTAACAGATAAAAGGTGATAACGAAAAAATTGTGCTAGTTTCATTGAAGCCAGATTATTTTAAAACAATATATTCATTATATCTCCTTGATTCATCATCATCAGAAATTTACTGGGGTTCAGAGAAGTTGGTAATTAGTTAAGTCGAAATATGATTTTTCGGTCCAAAACAACTCAAAGTTGGCAGTAATAAGACAATTCTGACATCTTGAGGTATTTAATTCTAAATCAAATTGAACCTTGTGTGTATAATTTAAGAGTCAATTCCCTGAAATTGATATAGAGATAGCGACAAATGTATTAGCAGAGGAAGGTGGTAAAAACGAAAGCCTAATTAGACTTGTTTGTAATACATTTGAACTTCAATATAGCAATCTATCCATTAGGCCATGTTCAGCAGTTTTATATTTACACTATGCACTTTCATAAATCTCAATTTTTACATAGCAGCATACTGATCAGAGCACCTAACAACCTATGATTCATACACCAAAATCTCTTGTAACAATCTCAGATTCTGTCAATGCACAAACATGTTCTTATTCTTAAGATTTACATTGGTTCACCTCATTGGCATTACTTCATTTGCCAATGCACTTATATTTCATTAAGATTTCAGCTTTTAGAGAAGTTTCATGCTGGAGCAAAAATGGATGAAATAAATATTGTAAAGTTACCATACAATTGTTTTCTATAACATCCAATGTTTAAGTTTGCACAGCTGGGCCTTAAATCAATTTTTGTAATTCTTGCTTTGCCTCGATCACATACAATACATATACATATAAGTATGTATATACACAATAAATATATATATAAGTTGAAGGCAAAGAACAATGTACAGATGTTAATAGGTTTTTATTCACCATTCTATATTCATTTTTCTTGTTTTACATTTCTACTATTGTTTGTATGACGTTCTGTGATTAAGTAGTGTTGTCTACAATGGTTGAAGAGATACTGATATCTATGAAAGCATATAATGTAATTTTGTGTTAGCGGTATGCATTTGTAGGCAACATCATCTACTTTCTGGGTTGCTGGATGTGTGGATTAGGCCTGTTGTTGATGTGCGCTGGAGGTTTAGGGCAATGGGCCACCTGAGCAGCTTCAGGTGTAAAGTCTGCATTACCTCTGTTCGGGGCACCTGATATAGATACTGGGTTGGACGGCACAGCAGATGGGCCTGAGAGACCTGTCAGGTCTTCGTTGGTAGCCTCCTTTGTGTCCTTAGGATGTGGGACCTTGTGCTGAGTAATTCTCATGCCACCAGCTTTAACTGTTGAAACAAATGTGACACAAAAAATTGTTATTTTTTGAAGGTCAATTAATTGAATGTTGCCATAAATTTCTTAGTCTCTTTATTAAATAAATGAAAAAGTATTTTTAATGTTCCAAAGCTTAGTTATTTCATCAACACTGAAGAACATCAGCCTATGTGTAGGGGCCTTTATATTTATAAGATAGAAAAATTTTATTATCCATTAGAGATACACAATTACAGTTGATACTGGAATCTATTGAAAGAAGTACACTTACATGTGTGATCCTATCAGATAATATATAAAATCATACATACAAATATTTAAAACACAATCCACAATTGGTAAAATAAAAAATTCCTGATATGTAACACCAAGTTGGACATAAATTTCTCAATAAATCAGTTGATGAAGGTATGGGTTTTACTGATGAAGATAGACAATGAAAAAATTAAATGAGTTTTTTTTATTGTGAATTAATAATTCAATGCAGCAGTGATAGCCTAGTGGTTAAGAATTCAGCCTCTCACTCCAGGGGTGCTGGGTTCAAATCCATGGAGCGCACCTCTTTATAAAAGTGTGTTTTAAATTTAAATATCACTTGCTAACAGTGAAGGAAAACAATCGCGAGGAAACCTGCGCACCTTAGAAAAATTTTTTTTTTCTAAAGTGTGTGAAGTCTGCAAACCAGCACTTGGCAAGCGTGGCAAACGAATGGCCTTAATCCTCTCAATATGAGAGGAGACCCATATTCCAAAAGTGGAATGACAAATGGGTCAATTATTTTTTTTTTTTATAATCAATCAATAAAAATTTAGAGACTGATATCATTTTGAATTACATCTTTATTGAAGAGATAAAAAATGTGATGTGTGTTTACTATAATTATTATACAATCACTCTAAGTTCCTTATGGAGTAGACAGTGAGCACGAAGTGCCAAATATTTCCTTATTAAATTTTTTTTAAAATGTATTATTCGTTTTTAAGAAGTGAAATTAAAACCTCATTACCTATATTTATTATTAAAACCACATATAATTAATTATCTTTATTTCTAATTAATATTTGAAACCTATAAACTTGTAATAAGCAATCCAACGAGTCTTATTAAGAATGAAACGTGATGATGACGGTCTTGATATCTAAAACAAATAAAGTTATTTATGCGATTCTCATGAACCTGTTTCCAATTATTACCGCTGACGATTTCTGACCTTGAAACAACGTTCTTTGTTTGAAAACATTACTTTCGTATTAAAATAAAAACAATAGCGATAGCTTGTTTCTAATTTTTTGCTTATTTTTAAAACCGTGGTTAGTTTTGCTTTGTATCAAATTAAATTCGAGTTTCAAGCATCATGATTTCCCCGTAAGCCGTGTGTGCTGCAAAGTCAAAATAATAAAAAAACACCTGTAATTATACACAGGTAGATAAACAAAGGTATTTCATACCAGCAGGAGGGTGTCCAGCTTTCAATTGGGAACTTTCATCAGGTGACGACATTTTAGATAATTTCTGTTCAATATCACACAAAACTGATAAGAATATGCCTAAAAGAATCTTGTCGGTGAGTATTCCAATATCACAATGTCAACGTGTAAGCAAGCTGCGATGACATGGGCGCTTGAAGTTCACAGATAAGTAAATGATTATAGATTGCATAAAAATGTCAAAGTGGTGCTTATGATGAGTTGTTCGTAACAAATATGCTAAATTATGTAAAGTTAGAACAGTATTAATATTTGTGAAATTCTAGGCTAATTGAATTTATTTATGTTTTATAGTCTTATTATCGATTAAACGTTCCACACGTGAAATGAGATGGCAGAAAACAGCCAAGATCTTTTATATAACCATTGACAATGTGCAATACAATACAATACAATTATTCTTTATTGTATATTAGAAAGATACAACGGAGACAATACATAATTTTATGGCATAGTATGAATAATTACCCTTCATATTTTTTTCTACTGCTTATTAAAAACGGGGATGTATTCTTAGCGAATTCAGTACAGCCAGTTTTAAAGGATAGGGAGAAAAGGAGATAGAGAGGTGCACGACTGGCCTGTGGGTATGTAACTTTGTTATGTTTACTATGTTTACATAGGAGCCGTAACTATGAGTACGTTACTTAAGAATCGTTATCATAAATACTTAAGAGTCTATACTATTAGTACTCGTTTACGCATTTGTAGACGTCAAAAAGTCTGAAGAACAGTTTCAAGGGGCTTAGGTAGGGATAACGAGTATCAGTGGAACTTAAAGCGTTTTTATAAACTTTAACATGAGCACTAACAATGTACATGTCTAGAAGTGCTTATTCACCCTTATCTTGATTAACTGCTAGTTCTGCAGTTTATCGTGATGAATGAATTGAGGCTAATAATAAATAATCGATTAAAAACACAATTCTATTTCCAAGCTTTTATTCTTATCCTTCTCGGCGGCATGACAATAACGTCAGCATCGTCACGCCCTGGTTTCACGATGTCCTTTTGGATCTCCATCACCATTCGCAGCATGAAGTTGACCACTTGAGCACACGTCCCATCTCTTAACTTAGCGAAGTCTCTGTTCGTTGGGAGACAGATACTGTTAATCAGAACAGTTTGGTGTGCTAATGAGGCTATCAGTCGTTTGATAATGTCCACTTTTTTGTTTGCCGCCAGAGGGCGTAACCGTGTTACGAAACGTAACAGATATTCTATAAGAATGACTTCCTCCTGAAATAGAATAGACTATAAAGAATCATAGAGTTAAGCTTTGCTAGCTATAATACTGTTGCAGTTGAACTGTTCCAGCGACTGTTTAATGACACTTGGACTCCACTGAATGTCAGTTTAACAATAAATATATAATATTGAACGACAATGTTATAATAACAGTAATATAAATTTAGCAATTATAATAACAAAAGTCATAATCACTTAATAACCTATTTCACAAGGATACAGTAGGGCCTTAGGGCTGCCAATTTGGCCTTTTTTGTGGTGTTAAATCACACTTACAATGCTATAGTAAGAATACGCACTATTCAGAAAATTCCACAAAATATCGATTTAAAGGTCCTTGTGCTGCATATATACTATCTACTAATTGTCAGCGTGCACATGTGATATAAAAAAACAATAACCATACTACACCGTATAACGTAGGTAATAAAGTCCAAAACCATTGAGATTGGAATATCGCCTAACGCTAAAGTTTTACGTAAATAATATCCATTGAGATATTATATATAGAGTAGGGGGAGCCAGCCTAAAATATGTCCATAAAAAAAATGAGAAACCAAACGAGGCTGCCTATCTCTGTCTCTTTGTACTCGGGCAGCACAGGTAGCGCTAGCGTGTCATGCGGAAGTAGTGAGACAGGGAGAGATAGAGATAGGGTATCGCGATCTTCCCTTTTTTATATTACAATATCTCTATTACAACATCAGTAACACACCATATCTATCATAGTCTATATCCATAGGCAATAGACATTTTTTTCTATAAATTTCTGACATATTTTTCTTGTGTTTTGTTATCTATTTATCCACCTTGTTTATTGTTTTCAAATAAAGACTACGCTTTGCGATCTATCTTCTATAGTTTGTTTATATACGTATTAGTCTATGGATAAAAAGCAATTATATCATGCCATATACGAGGTAATGCAACTACCATTGGTAAGGCTAAAATACAAGATTCCACGTTCGTCGAGCGGCCTACTATGATGGTCATGTCTTCTCTGTCTAACACTGGCTGTTTCAGACCTTCTAGCCATTCGAAAAGCAAGCCAGTCAACATTGCCGGATCTTCCTGTAAATAAACAAAAAGAAAGTTTAATTATTGTGAATACATAAATATTTATTACATGATGATATTTGTATCATATTTTATGTATGGACCCATTTATCATTCCACTGTTGGACCCAAGTCTCCTTTCACAATGAGGGAGCTAGTACCACAACCTGCCACGGCAGCCAATTGCGGGTTGGCAGACGTCATACGCCTTGAAGAACATTTTTTACGGAAGTCTAAAGAGTGCAGATTTCCTTATGATGTATTCCTTCACCGTTATAGTAAGAGAAATTTAATATCAAATATATATGATAGTTCCTTACCTCGTCGTCTATTCTGGCGATAGCTTCCTTCCGCTGATTTATGTCATTGCGTAGGAACTTGAGGTGCTTCTGTTTTTCGTCTGGAAGACTTCGGTGGTCGATCGTGAACGCCTGGAGATAAAGAACATAAGCAACGACTACCATTCACATAGCTCATATATCCACTGGTCCGTTGGTGTAATAGTTAGTGAATCTGATTTCTGTGCTTGGGGTCGTGGCTCGAACCCACCCACTCAGAATTAATATTCACGTGATGATTACAAATATTTGTTTTATTTATGAGTGTTCTGAAGTATATATAGAAGTTTATATTTATATGTATTTATTATCTAATTTCGAATTTCACGAAGTCTGGATCTGTGACCGGTGTATGGCAATAGCCTCACCACCTATTCCCTGGGACGAAACGTAACTGGTGAAACGTGGGAGTGTACTACACTCGTAGGAAGTGCCTACTTCTTCGGGGATTACAGGCGTGATGTTACGTTTTATTTATATGTATATTATGTAACTTATCGGTAACCTACTCACTATAACACAAGATCTCTAGAGGCTTTGGTATCAGAGGGTTGTGTGGAGATGTCGCAAGATATTGGTACGAATATTTGAATACATAGATCAGTGGTACGCTATACCGAGGCCCAAGTCCAACGATGGTCGGAACCGGGTTAGTAATGTGATCAGCATAAATCATCTATCATTCAGTTCTACCGAATAACTTCGGCCCTAAAATTAGTATAAAAATATTCAGTGTCAGTAAACTGGTTTCACTATGAGACTACCTCGTGAACGGCTAAAGCTGATATAACTCCACCGTTGGAGGTTCCGGTAAGTCTGCTGACGGATTCCAGGTTCCTCTCTATGTCTTCTTCTATCGGGTCGCGCCACTCCACCATAGGGAGCGTAGTTACTTGATCTGTATAAGGAAAACAAATTTTACATTGACTCATATATTTAGTACTTAGAATACGTTGACTGCCTCGTTGGTCGAGTGGTTGCATGCGCAATTGCCGATCGGATAGTCCTGGGTTCAAATACCTGGTCGGGTACTATTGGATTTTTCTAATTTAGAATTTCTTGCAGTGAGTTTGGATCTGTGCCCGGTGTATGGCAATAGGCTCACCACCTATTCCATGGGACCTAAACGTAACTGGTGAAACGTGGGTGTGTACTACGCTTCTTTGTCTACCCTTTCGGGAACTAGAGGCGTAATGTTACGTTTTTTTTTCTAGAATATGTATCACTTGAGATGTAAGTGGATCCAAGCTCCATTTTAGGAGTCCAAGCCAACCCCACTTGCCTGTGATGCACCTCGCTATATAGCAGACGAGGGTCGACCGATTGATCGCGGTGTATCGCAGCCTACCCAGGTGCGGCTACATACCCTGGCCGCTTGGAGAAGCTATGCTCTACGATCTCTAACCCATATATCTAGCGTGGGGACGATGGGAAAATCCGTCTTCGGGGAGTCCCATCGTTCTGAAACATACTGATGATTATTCATATCAAGTAAGCAGCGAATGAGCAGACAGTAGCTACCCACAGATGTTCATATATAAAACCCCAAAGTAGACTGTCAGAATTAATCTATCTAACGCGCTCTTTACAGCAGAAATACAATTTCAGCAGTTGTCTGAATAATAAATAATAATAATAATCGACCCATTTGTCATTCCACTGTTGGAATATAAGTCTCCTCTCATATTGAGAGGATTAAGGCCATAGTCTGCCACGCTGGCCAAGTGCGGGTTGGCAGACTTCACACACC
>DWJK01001423.1:0-17011 GCA_018248815.1 Croniades pieria auraria
GATAATATACGCAAAGTGGCTGGCAGCGGTTGGATTCGAAGAGCTGAAGATAGAGCTCAGTGTCGCGTTATTGGAGTGGCCAGCAGTTAACAGGAGTAGCCTGATGATGATGATGATGCCATAAACAGTGTATTTGACGCAACTTAACGTACTAAATACGTGTAGGTAAACATGAAAATTTACATATATTTTCTATAGTAGTATATTGTCACCTATATATTTACATACGTGTTTTACTGATGCTAACACATACAGACTTTAGAGCTGGGTAATAAACGAAAAATGGAGCATACGATTTTATGAGGGTGGTTTTAGCTTTTAAAGTTAAGGGTGTTTTAATGTCGTGAATATGAAAAATTGGTTGTAAAAATGGTTTTATCCATTATATTCTTAGGTATGTTTCGAAAGAGCCGTTTTAAAATTCTAAGACTGAACCAGATTATGAAATTTATGAGTTAGATTTCCAAGTGTGTAATTTATTAAGACTCGGAAACGATTATTGTCTCTTTTAAATTTTTATGCAGACGCTTTCACAACTACTTGGCTGTGGGAGCGTCAGCATAAAATTTTTATAGTTTCATTACCTCTTATTGCCACTTGGCATTAAATACTAGAGAAACTTCAACTACGGGACTACTAATAACTTATATGCTGAATTTCCGGGTCAAGTATTAAAAAAATTGATATTATTGTATAGTAAAAGATGGCAATAGGCAATAGGCTCATCATCTATTCCACGGGACTTAAATGGTGAAACGTAGGAGTGTACTACACCTCTGCCTACTCCTTCGGGGATTACAGGCGTGACGTTACGTTGATTGTATAGTAAAAGAGTAAAAAAAGCGTATTTCTTGTTTTTCTGCCGTATTAAATGTACGAATTTGTACTGTTAAATGTGAATTTTCCTTGTGCTTGTGAATTTTCTTTGTGCTTGTGTGAATCTAGAATAAAACAATATACGTATACACTTGTATTATGCTTCTGTTGCAAATTTAATAACATATAGTTTTATGTTTAGGACATAATAATAGTATTCTGGAAAGAGCTTCCGTCTGAAGTTTCCTCGTAGCATTGTGAAATGGGGTTTTTCAAGAAAAGCGCAAAGAGAGCTCTCCTACAAACCCGGTAAGGCATTGGCCACTATTCGCGTGTTCCAAATGTTCATAGGCGACGGTGACCACTTAAAAAAAAAATATGTGTAATATAAAATTAAAGAGTTAAATTAAATTAAATTAAATTCATTTTGAAATTTATTTAAACAGAAAGATTTTTAATAATTGAATAATTTATCTGCTCCAGTCTGCTTAATAATAGCTGAGACTGTATTTATTATGAGGAATTAGGCAGATAAAGCGCACAAAAAGTTTTTTTTACTCCCACACAAACTTTCGTATCCTCTAGCAAAGTTTTATCTTAAATTTTTCAAACTTTATTCCCACAAGGAAAAATAAAATAAGCCGGAACTGTGTTTGTGTTCGTTCTTGGGATAATTTTTTGTTTTTTTTTCCACGAAACTGAATTTCGTACTTTTCACTGGAGTTATGTACTTGTATTTAGAATGCTTGATGACATGGCAGAATCATAGACAATCATAGTGATATATTTAGGGATATAGGCACGCCACAAGTGGTCAAAATTCAATCGTAATAAATACATTTAACGGTTTTTTTATTACTAAGGTTCTTATTTCAAAGATTGTCGCTCTGTAAATTTTTATACTATGCTTCTGTATGACCACAGTCTATAAAATGTCTGGCATAGACAGTATGAACGTAAGGAATGAATATTTTTATTCTATTTAATATGTTATTAGCTCATGTAAAATTTTCAGTTTTCTCCAGTCCGTGCTCTATACACTTTAACTACACCAAATCCCACACTCCACCTTACGGACAATATTTTCTAAAGGATATGAAGATTTCTGTTCTCAAATGAAATCACATTTTTTTTTATTTTACTTCAAAATAGGTTCAAATGTTACAATTAAACAAATAACCATCTAATAAGGTATGAAAAAATTAGTTTAATAACGAATTAACTACGAGTCAAATACGAGTTACCGATAAGAGCACCTTTTGTGTCTTTTCCATCTCTTGAAATTTGTGTTGTCTTTGTTTCTCTATCTCCTTGGTATACTTACTATATCCGTGCTAGCTGGTGGTATGTGGGCAGTAAGACGTGTGTAGATTTCTCGGAAAACTGAGGAAATTTTGCTAAAACAATTTGCATTTCATTCTAAAAGATAAGATAAGACCCCGACTAAAATACAGTCGTTAACCTCAGCTCTTAGGAACTCAGTTGTAATGCAGTCTTAGCTTCAATGTAATTTTAGTTCTAATATAAATTTAGCTGTAATGTAATTACATCCATCCAGGAGCCTGCGAAGCTACTTCTATAGCGGTCGCTGCAGTTGCACTGATTGTCTGTAACAATTGGACGCGAGATTTGCATAATCAAAGTTGCTACCAGTTAAGAACTGAAACAATTTACCATTTTGCATTTAATTCGCTAACTGCGCCAAGCATGCTGCTACGTTTTAATTAAAATTCAAAATTAATACAATGGACTTATAAAATGGGTTATTATTGCTGTTAGAATATTAAAAACCCTTGACATTAAAAAGATTGGCGCCATTTATCTTGTCAATGAATGTCGCATATATAAGATGTAAGATATGTTGTCTATGGCTGTTTATTTGATTTTATTAAATTATATTGTTCATGGCCGTCGGTAATAAATGCCCATCATATCCACCATACCTACCTTTTTGTCACTTTTTAAGAGATGATTTATAAAAGTATTATAAACAGCCAGTATTATTTCTTCGGGGGTTACAGGCGTGATGTTACGTATTTTTTCTTAGAATTCGAACTCCATAAAATTAAAAAAAAAAGAATCTTCTGTTGTATTAAAAGCAGGTAACGAAAAGATCAAGTTACGTTATTTTCAAATTAATTACTTTACGGTAACCTGATGTCATTAAATTGACGTGCGGTGTTAGTTAATTCTAACCGGACTTTGGCATGTTCCAAGGCGCGCTACTGAGTCCGGTCAACTAGTCATCCGTATAGATCAAAATCAACAATTAAAAAAACGAAAACTTGGCATTCGTAAAATAAAAAGCTTTAAAGTTCAAAACACGTAATCCTATATTTGCTTGTTATTTCTTCATCAGTCATTCTTTTACGTTCATTTCTATTGAAGTATATCTTATGTTGCTGTGTAAATAAATTATAAGTAAATAAACATATTTAGAACACTAAACAATCAATTCTCGTTTTTATTCTTGCACAGTTCTCAAGCCAGAGCTATTTGCTTGGAAATCTTCATGCAGGGATACCGTCTGTCTCAGCGTCGCTCTTGCCGAGTTATCTCGACAAGTATCTTTGTGATAGTTCTGGTTCTTCAGCGCGGGAAATAAAACTTTCTGTGGAAAGTCATTTGGAATAATCCATCTTGATTAGACTTTTTATACTTTTTCTAATTTGGAAAATTCTAGAACTTCCTCTTTAGGGATCACGTACGCATCACAATTTATTTTGTTTGTGGTGCTAAAAATATAGTCATCGTGAAATGACATATAACATGTCTCTGAAAGTATGACGGAAATAAACAATATGTATGTTATTGAATACAAGTTCCACGTCGATAAAAGAATGGCGTAACAGATAAAAAACGCATATGCTGATGGATGCAGGTTTTATGAGGACCAAAACCTCCTTATCTTGATCGAATAAGTCAGATACTGGGTGACAGGTGATTCAGAAGTCGTCGAGATAGGCGTATATATAGGAAAACAGTGAGGAATGTAGAAGACATACATCAGGTCTGTATGGATAGAGATATTTGGATATCGTCATCATCGTCATCGGGCTATCTCAGTCCACTGCTGGACATAGGCCTCCCACAATGAGCGCCATCGCGCCCTGTCCTCGGCTTAGATATGCTATCTGCCTATTTCATAACCCTATAATTGGTTTCCACTGGCGTGACAATGTAAAAATAAGGTATACATTTCCTTGTAAATGGTAATTCAGATATAGCGTCAGTTTGAAAGCGTCACATGTCTCCTGACGTTATCTTTGGCGGGTCCTCGTGGAGCTATAAACAATCGCATCGTACGTTGGAAATGTAACATTTTGTCTCACGTTTTTTTTTCTAAACGATACGTGTTTCGAGCGGGAAAAATACTGTAATTTTTTCCCTGACAGTACAAAACTAAGATTGCAAATTGCATATCATCATTTTAGCCCAAGTCGTCTACTGTTTCGCGTAGGACTCCAGCGGACATTATGTTTCACGTTCCTTTATTAACTATATAAGATGGGCATGATTTGACAAGTTTTATTTATTTAATATCATTATTTTTTATTACTTCTACAGTTTAAAGAGTATCAGCAATGGCTTATGGTCGAAATAGGCGTACGGGTAGTATTGCTCCGAGTGAATCTTATCCATGACTTATATTGTACGTAACATCATGTCTGTAATCCCAAAAGAGGTAGGCAGAGGAGTGTAGTACACTTTCACGTTCCGCCAGTTATGATTAACACTATTTATCTATTCATAATTTTTTATAGAAAATGGAAATAACTGAAATCAAATAAAATTCAAAGTCGGTTGGGCATATCTGCCGAAGAACCGACAACAGGTGGAGTAGGTGAGTTTTGGAGTGGAGACCGCTGCTCAGCAAACATAGTGTAGGACGCTCTCCGGCCCGGTGGAATGACGATCTGCGATAGGCTGCAGGCAGTTGCTGGATGCGAAAAGCCGAGGAGAATGCACGATGGCGCTCATTTGGGGAGGCCTATGTCTAGCAGTGGACTGAGATAGGCTGATGATGATGATGATAATGATGAAATAAATTCTTTTGAAATTATGGTCTGTGGTTACTTCTGGCTGCTTATCCATACTTGACCTGTTCGGTGGACAACTTTTTTCATATCTTCATGCCAGCCCTCTTGCAGGATGGACAGAGAGCACAGAGTGGCTAATATCTCTATCGTAGCAGACCTGTCGTGCTACTTCTACACCATCGCTTTAACACTTTTCATTCTGAGCAGACAGTTATATCGAAAATAGGGGCGATAAAAATGTTTGGTTTTATTATGAAAGTGTTTAACAAGTATTAAAACCACGAGAGAAGTTGTATCGAAAATTAACTCCAATATTCTCACGGTAAATATTTTGCATGGCGTTAGAAATTCCCGTTAAAAGCTCAGTGTAAAACAATGTACATGTTCTGATTTAACTATTTAAATATCGCATAATGGATGTTTCACTCTTGTATCGCAACTAAATCTTTAAAATGGGGCATCTGAAGGGAGAATGCACAGATTATATCTACGCTTAACGTGGAATTTCACGGACACGTGTATACGATATTTAATTGAATCAAAACTTTATATGCGACTCCTAAGACAATTTAAGTCTTTATTATTTTAAAAGAGCATACTAAATAGGCAGATGAAGTATTTGACGGTAAGTAGTTACCAGTGCATATAAATGTTTGCAACATGAAATACTTTTCAAATCTTACCTGCTTCTGCAGTATATGGAAAGATTGAAGAATTGTCAGTTAAACTGTCAATTGGATGTAAGCAGGAAAAAGCTAATGTTTTGTCTGTGAAACGTTACTGGTGCCCTTCTTTCGGGCGTGATGCCGGACTTCAGAACTGGAATGTATCCAACAGTGCACTGAGACAGGTTGATCATGATGATAATGTCGCTAGGAGAACGCGGTATGACGCAACCTGTCTAAGCCTGCTTAATTACCCCCCAGCTTGCAACGGTCAGCTGTGTAGGCGGTGCGAGAAACGATTATCGGCAAAAACCCCTTAGGGAAAGCTTACGTCCAGCAGTGGAATTAAACAGGCTGATGATGATGATGACATACTTATTTAAATTTTTTAAATAGTCGTTTATTCTTTGTCACAACGTATTACCTACTTCTATACTTATACTGTATGTACGGTATTAATACTGTCACAATTGTATTCCTCTTATTGCTCATCTGGGCTATATAAATGAGTGAGCATTAAAGTCTTTTGTTTTAGGATTGTAGGAAAAAAAATGGCAGGAAGAATAGGGAAAATTTAAGCAATGCTACTAAGATATATCTCGTTTAAAGGTCCCTTCTTTCTGCGCAAATGAGACTGTAGCAGAAGTATTTAAAATCAGCGACAAATATTTTGATGAACTGGGGAAAGCTATGCGCTTTACAGCTCACGGCAGGCCGCCTGCCAAATAACGCTTGGACAACGTACTAGGCTACAGACATAACTCCTTCCACTCAGAGAGGAGAACCATGCCCAACAGTAGAACGATTATAAATGTTCGATAATCTTTGTTAATGTAGTTGATATGAAATATCGATTAATTTTAATACCCACTAATTATAGTGTACAACTGTATAAGCCAGTAGCGTTTCTAGAAAATCCAGCTTATTATGAATTTACAGCAAAATTCCTTCCTGAACGGGTCTCCAAGTAAAATTTTCCCTAGAATTTTTCCGAACAAAGAAAACAGAAGCTTGGGAATTTCCGTACTGTAGGTATACGAAAGTCAGATTTATTTTTATAACTCATCAGAATTTTAAACACTTTAGGGAACTGCGTTTTCACGGAGGTAAATTTGAAAAGGATTCGTAGGGCACTTGGGGGTGTTGCAGTGGAATGCGGATACATGGTTTTCATTTTACGTCGTAATTAATGCTTATTTATATCCAATTTCCAAAAACCAATAGTACATAACTTCTTTCCGATATTAATAATAGATTTTTCAAGAGCAGCGTCTCAATTTGTTTCTTTACATAATCACTTATCTCATCCTTTGGTTATCAGAAAATTTACTCCAAAGACGGCCTTAATCGTACTCATTTTTGGAGGAAATCTAACAGTGGAACGATAAAAATAAATTACGATAATGATGATGAAATCCAAAAACATGATTGTAAGTACAATGCATAATGTTCTCCCTATTAACGATTTTACTTAAGCTTTTTCACTTTATAAGCGTATAAATAAATTTTAATGTTATATCAGTAACTTTAACTTAAAAATCCTTTTAAACATGAGCGGAATGTTAATGCTTGCAACATAAAACTTAAGATTGCAATAAAAATCGTGGTTAAGATTCTCGAGTGTAGCGAGACTAGCGCCCTCTATGGCTGAAATTGGAACCAATGACCGCATAACGGCTGATTCGTATTCTTGTAATAGAATTCTTCTATTTCTATTGGGATTTCTAGATCCATTCCTTTAGAATGAAATAAATAAAAATGAAAGTAAACGAATCAATTATAGTTAGGATATTAATATCTGTATTTCATGTTGTAGATGAGGTCTATAATTATAGAAAAGAAAACAATACAATACATAGTTAAAAGTAATACATTTACAAAAAATAGAAATGACATTTTGTTATTAATAACACCGTTTTAAAAATAGAGTTTACAGTCAAATCATTTTCAATGTCTGGTACGGTGGCACAGTTAAATCGATTCCCGAGCATGTGGTACTGGGTTTGATCCCGATTCAGGACAAATGTTTGTGTGATGAGCACTGAACTTCGTAGTTCCTGGATGTGAAACTATGTACATATATAAGTACCTATCACCCTCAGCCTATTCCCATCCATTATGGGACTTAGACCTTTTCAAAACTTCGCCACTAAACTCGATCTTCACCTTATCGCATCCAACCGCTGCCCGTCACTTTTGTTACATCGGGTCTCACTGCAGCCTGGTGGTTGTTCAGTATGAATTTAATTGAATACAGATAATGTACACGGAGTTTTCCATTCCACGTAAAAGTTTTATGTCCCCGGTCGTCAAATTCCGCGCTGATATGACATTAAAGTTGATAGTAACTGTATGATATATATATATTAAAGTGGTGATATGTACGTAATATTCTGGTGTGTATCGACTTCATAAATTTTACGACCCGCCGCGGCCCGCTCCGTTGCATGCGAAATATTATGAAACGATAGAGTTTTACCTGCACCCGATACTGAGGCTTAGCACTGACCTAATTTTGTATAGTGATTTATTTGCAGGAAGGCTTTCGGAAATTCAGGCGTGTAATTTAACAAAATATTTCTCACAGCTTATGCCAGTAAGACTAAAAAATGTTTTTTTTTATTTTATTTGTGAGTAGTGTTAAAAATAGTGTTACTGTTTTCATGTGACGACTAACGCCATCTAGTACAATTTGCAGAACTATAATTTAAGTTTGCGTTTAAGACTTTTCTATGATAATGTGTAACTATTTCCAATAGTGTGTTGCAGTTGTTTATAAACTGACATGGCTTTGTGACATATATCGGTTCGTTTACCACTGTCTTCAAATCAAACAGACAACGTCATACAAATGAAACATACAACTTCATGCAACTGTTTTATTATGGAACTTTACAAACCGACAAGAGAAATTTTACATTTAAACAATTTGCACGGAATCGTCGTTAGCACAGCAAATTATCAACTTCGGACACAAAATAGGAAAGCTAGCGATACACACACCGACAAACAGCGGGAAACAAGCTATAAAACACGGACTTAGACACATAAGGTAGTTATACCTCCAGTCAACGTGCTCTCTAACAAAATAAGATTCTTAAATAATTTTCATAGAATGCATATATTTGCACTTCAAATCAATGCTATCAAATCCAACTTGACGATTTTAGTGCATTGTTCACTTCTTCATATACTTGAATATAAACTTATTTCATGTATATCCATTACAAATTGTCTCAATGCTTTAAAACTTTTAGGATTCGCTTGCTTTAAAAACTGTTTATAAGCGCTAGTTTCGGGGCCACTTTTCTTCTACGTTATCAAGTCCGTAATTAGCATGAATTTTCTATGCACCCAGTTCGTCTCCTTTCTCGTCAGGAACAATGCAATCCATGCAACAGTCACAACACGGTATGCAAGACACAAAAGGACTAACTAACAAAGGCAAAATATACACCATGAGACACATTTGTCTCACAGTGTATAATACGCGGTTCTATTATTCAAATTTCATTACAATACTCCAGCATTATAAGTGCTTGTGTGGTTTATTGAAGAAACTATTTGTATTATCCTTTTGAGGTATAACTTCTGTCTTCTGATAATATTATATTATTGTTTTTGATATAATTGCTTTCAGTAGATAACACTGAAATAGGATTATCCACTAAAGTTAGAATATTTTCTTAGTTCTCCATTAACTGCATCAGTTAGTTCCGACGTTGATAAAATGCATTTTACTTCATATTAAACACCTGGAAGTCCTTGAAAACCTTTGTATTAAATATTAAAAGTTAATCACGTAACAATTTTGTATTCCACGCGGCTGATTTAATATGAATAGAGCTTACTAGTTAGGAGTTCACGCGCCGTAGTGGACTTCAAGACGCGCCTGTTGTGCAGATTAAAATAATGTTAGCTTACAGTCACATTTTAAAACTACAATAACGCAATATGTTTAGTCATTATTAATCACGAGAATTTAGCGATAAAACATCTGCTCAGAAATAAAGCACACAGGAAATTTCTGACAGAAGACGCAGTTGAAAGATTTGTTTGTTTTTTAATTTACGCGTCAAAGATGACCACAATAATTATCTTCTATTTCCAGTTCAATGTTAGAAATATTATTGCGTGCCAACTTTTCTTGGTTTCATTTAAGTCTAATAGTAAATGTTATTATAAATGGCGAGTAAACTCGAGTTCCAGCCACCGGAACGGGCCGGTTTTCATGTATGATATGGCACCATAGACCACATCTACACAATGAGGCTGATTATACAAAAGTCTGAAGATTTATAATTAGCTTTTGTGGTTTACGAAAAGGCGTTTGACTCGGAAGCTGGATGTGGGCGAGTAGGGCGTTGTGGCGCGCATCAGGGGAGGCATATGTGTAGCAGTGGATTGGGATAGGTTTATGACAATGAATGAATGTTACCACAAGTATTAGTGCAACTACTGTATCCATTTCCATTTAAAAGCAATATTTTTATATTCGTCTGCGGGATGTGGTTGCCGGTCGATACATGTATTAGAACTGATCATTTCAGTATTAATTAAATATGTACCGGCTTAACTCACATACGTTTCTCGGGATAGCCCGTCTAGTTTTGGACCTGTACGAGGTTTTTCCTCATGAGCTCCCGCCATGCGCAGCGAGGTCGCGACAGAGACTCTTCAGCATTCACTAGTTGTGACACCTGTGTGGCGAATTTCTTACGGATACTTCCAATGATTTTTATTGTTTCACTAATTAAGGCTACAGCCTGCCAAGCAAGTTAAGTGGAGAGTGGCAAACTTTCTGGAGAACATTCTAGAGAACCCCAAGATAAGCAGGTTTCTTAATTATATTTTCCTTCACTGTGGTATCGGGGGGCATTAAATATTGAAAATACATAACAAAAAAATTCTAAGGTATGTGAAGTCTGCCAACCCGCACTTGGTCAGCGTGGCAGACTAATGGCCTTAACCCTCTCAATATGAGAGGAGACCCATATTCCAACAGTGGAATGTTAATGGTTCGATTTTTTTTTTAATATTATGTAAACATTGTCTTTGATTCACCCCTTAATTCATGGTGGGACGAATAAATAAAATGGTAGAACTTTGGAGTATACTACACTCCCCTGCCTTCCTCTTCGGTGATTACAGGCATGATGTTACACACACGTACGTCACCGTCACTGTAAAATTACAAGATTAATATTTTTCCACATAAAGTGATATTGGGTTTTTGTAACTTAAAATTCACAATATTATTGTGAGACGTATAACATGGTAGTGAAAAGTGGGAGTGTATCTACTATACTCTCCTGCCTACTTCTTCAGTGAAATACACGCGTGATGTTATGTTATTTTAATGTCGCAATATCTGTATGTGTTTACTTCAGCTTAACATCCGAGCTAGGTATTCGGGTAATCACATTTCGAAAATACAAGTATTTTCTTTGTGTGCTCACGAACACTTACCGACTCTTACAGTCCCTTCAATTTAGGCCACATTCATTCTCGCTGTTACCGCAGCATTCACCATATTAATGCAAATAACTAATATTTGATTAACGTAACACATGCCTCCGTATAATCGTGTTTGCTCCCGCATCTTGGATTTGCGACGTCAAACGTTTAATTTGTACGTTACGAGTATGTAATATGACGTTAAATAATGTTGGCGCTGAATGGAGTTGAATGATAATGTTTCAGTAATTAATACGTTCGGAATTTGAATATTTGTGTTGCCAGTGAAATGTACCGGGTTAAAATGTCGGTTAAATTAATGTTATTTTAACTGGTTTCAATATAGTTGCTATTAGCGCAGTTTGAGGAAAAATGACTTGGTCGGTACCTACATTGATATGTTAATCACTCGACATGAATTTCGGAAAACTTTATAAGGAATTTATCTCTTTGGGATGCGGTAATTTCATTTAGGTGTGAGTCATTGCTTTAAAAAACAATGTCAGAAAAGAAATTGTTTAAATAATCGTCACTTTGTTTGACTCGCTTTGTAGGTATATACCTGTGTCCCAATCCAACCCTGGAGTTGTCCCCAGTAAGGGGATCGCAAAATCAACAAGTTGTGACAAATCAGAGATAACAAAAAATAAACAAGATAACAATTTATGAGTCGGACCAATCTTCGGAATGTTTGCACGGCCCGAGCCGGAGGCCTTGTTTTCCCGTTTGTGAAATTATGAGGTGTTTGTCCCTTTTCTGGTATAAACAAAAAGTTTTAGGCTTAAACAAAGACGGGCTTGTTAGTTAGGTCAAGTTAAGGCAGAACTTGGGAATGTTTTTATATTATGAAAGTAACAAACGAGGAGGCTGTTTTCCTGCTCCACGATCTATATTGATATAATACATATGAAGTAACTCTGTCCGTGAACCGAGTACCTACATTTTTAGTGCTCAACCGTGAACCGATTTTGATGAAATCTTGCGTGTGATCGATTCAATCATTCCTAAGGATGAACTACTATTTTTATAGGTAAAATAATTGTCTTTGTATTACATATCTATCGTAACATCGTACACAATAAAGCCTGAGTAAAAGAATTTTAAAAACAAAGTAAAAGAGCCTATTTAAATAAAATCTGACATTCAAAAAGCGCGTGGCTACCTTTATAATAATAATATATCTAAATCTAAGTACATTAAAAGATCTCCGTACGAGAGAAACTACAGTCCAATATCAAGCTTCAGCAAACTCAAGCGGAGATTTTTCATTAAATTTATTCGCGAGGAACAATTTGCATGTATTATTTAGTCGGTTGATATGAAGAGTGGCGGGATCTAAATGTTCGTATTATGCTAATAAGGGACCCCGCGGCCCGACCTACTGGAAAAAAGACCGGCCATCAGCGAGTCGGGGGTCATTGAATTAATTTTGCAGCGGTTCGAGTTATCTGCAGAACTTTGGTAATTTTTTTTTGTTCGTGCGTTTTATTAAGTCAGCGTTTGATTTATGTTTGCAGGTGTTTAAGGTGTTTGCGAGGTTCGTGCGCGGAATCCTCTCAAGTGTATTCAGCGGAAGAAAAATTTAAGTTTGATTGTTGCTTTGGTTTCCAGCATTAAGTTGTGAGATAAACCAAATCCAGAAGTTAATTTCAGTATGTGATGTATTTCAATAATTAATTTCACAAAAGTCAAAATAAGTTTAACGTTTATTTTTACTTCGGCCGGAATTCTGGACCAATAACTGCGAGAGTGGCAGGGCGAAATTGTTACCTTAGGAAAGCTGGAGAGAGTCATAAGGAGTATGATAAGAGTCCAGGAATGTGCTAACAAGATACAAATGCTAGTGTCTATTAATATTTATTTATTTGTCTATTTTATCGTCTGATTTTGCTCTTTTTAAACGACTACATAATTTCAAAAACTATCATATGGAATTCAGAATTTCTCGTAGTACCTAATAGGCGTAGTACCTACCTAAGCGAAGTGATGTAAATCGGCGGATGAAAAATTATTACATAGTTTTTTACTTCTATTAGAGATTTCACAGAGCTACATAAAATCATAGACACTATCTATATATAATAGCTTACTTATTAATCCATACCTTATAAATAAAATTATGTAACAATTGGAAATTCCTCTGATAACGGACTAATTTTAAACTTCATTTTCATTAACAGAACACAGAAACGGTCACGTTTAATATATTTACGTATTTACGATTATAATTACGTATTTAGGTATGTACGAGAATAAGTAATTTCTATTTTAATCAGTATTAGAGCTATTGACCAAGCACTTGGCTGTTCAACTGCTCCTGTATAGAAAATGAATACTGGGAAATTTAACAAACTTATAATATTCATTGTATATGGACAAATTAAATTTTCATTATCATCACCATCATTGGTCAGAGATAGTATTATTAAGTTTTAATAATTTAAATGTAATAACAACAACAAATGGGTAAACGTAAAATTCAATATTTATAACCTTTAATAATAGTCAATTATTCTCATTCGTTTTTGTTTCAAAGAATTTTTAATTCGCATTAGCAACATCGGTCACTCAGAATACTCTTAAAAAAGTAAAAGAAATAGTTTTGTGCCGTGTGTCTGTTTATATGGACGTGCGCACATGTATGAGTGCGGGATGCATGCATGCATGCGTGCATGCGTGCATGCGTGCGTGCGTGCGTGCGTGCGTGCGTACTTGCGTTCGTGCAAGCGTGAAGTGGGCGAGAGCGCGGGCGCGCGTGCTTGTCCGTGCGTGTGTAGGTACTTATATGAGCAAGAGCCCGCGTGTGAGTGTGCATGTGAATGCTGTTTTTAAAATGTATCTATATTTTTTAATATTTTATAATATTTACTCCCATATAATCATTAAATAAATGTACAAATTATTTATTACGTCTCTATTTTTTTTTTATTTGAAAGATTTTATTTAATTTAATTTAAAGGAGGTAACTGTAGAATTGAATTTATACGTCATTCGGAACGAAAATAAAAATACCACTTCCGCCTATGTTTATCATAACGGAATGTGTACGTAAGTAGGTAGATACATAATTCTTCCCAACAGATGACGCGATGTGTGACTCCTAAAAGTTTTTCCGAAGAAAATAAATTATACAGGAAGCAGAATCTTTGTTATTGAAATTCCTTCCCAACTTCACAATATATGTAGGACAAGTTTTGGCAAATGTTTCTACAGAAAAATAGTAATACGTAGGTACAGTATCGCCTCGAGTAATCGATGCAGAACTAAAAGTAACGAATGTCAATTCTACCTTTTATATTACAGTTGTGAATAAATTCACTTTCCTTAAGATAATCCTTGTACCAGGCTGTAAAGAATTATAAACTCCTTAGAAAATCAAGCCAACGTCACCGGTCTATGGTGAATCCTGCTATACAAAAGGGAGGTTCTAATGACCTGCTGATCCCGGTATAACGCAGTTTATTTAGACACGACTTAGCACCTCCAACGGACAGCATCGTAGTGCGTTCGAGAAGCTGTACTCTGCATCTATAACCTCTTCGGAGAGACTTATGTCCTGCAGTGGACAGATACCTGCTGATGATGATGAAGACTCCACACAGGGTAAAGACATTCTATTTTATACAACAGTAAATAAAGGATAATGTACGGCACAAACAAAGAAAAACAAATTTGTGGTACTAAAATATTTTATTTATACACTCAACTAGTGATTAAGACAATTCAAAATTATCTCAACACTCCTTAATATATTATGTCGTTGATTATTAAAAAAATTAAATTACATTCATGAACTTACAGAAATCATACTGTTAATAATTTTGAGCCAAATACCTGCTTCAAATCTTGCCAACACGTGGGAAGAAACAGCCAGAACATCTTCAACACAAATTTTTTTGCTATGTATTTTGACATTACAGCTAACGTCAAAAATCTTATGTAAAGTCATCGTGAAAATACATTGGGATTTGAGAAAGGAATTGCATTAACACATTTTTAATACAACGTTTAAAAATGTGAAATCAGGAATTAAATATCGTTTGAAACAATTGTGTTACAATTATTTTACCTAAAATCGTGGAATTTCTGTTACATATATCTCATCCTTACAACCTACATAACATGTAAACCAAATCACAATGCAGGAACTGCTGCTTGAAGACTGAAATGTATACTTTGAACGGGAATGGACGCAGACAATCTCTAGACAGTTATCACTTTGGACATAATGAATATGAATGGAGAACAAACACATTATAATTTTATCATCACGCTGGGACCCTCAGGGCAGAGAACACAAAGTGCCAAATATCTCTGTCCTTGCAGTCCTGATCTGCTTCTTCCACGTTCATTTCCCTCTTCATATATTCACGACGATTAATCAGACAGATTGTCCGGCTATGCACACGAACCCCTGACCTCTTTAATAACTGTTCATTTACAGTTCCGCAGTTCCACAAACCTATATAATAATAATAATCAACCCATTTATCATTACACTGTTGGAATATTGGTCTCCTCTCATATTGAGAGGGTTAAGGCCATTGTCTGCCACGCTAGCTAAGTGCGCCACAAACCTAACCAATATCATATACATTATATACTAAAATCATAATAATAATAATAAAAATTAAATATCGAAATAATTAAAATAAATTTTATTTAATCACAGTCCAATTATTAAAATGAGATGCAAACGTTTAAACATTGTAAATATCCATTTGCTGTTAACCGTTGTCTACTCAACCTCATGTTTTAATAGAGAAAAAAGTTTTAGAAACAAAATATGGTATCTGGACATGACAGATAATAATTCCATTCATATATTATAATGCATCTGTTTTTACGGACTTTGATTACTAGAGCACTTCTCTTTATAACGGATATCAGATTTATATCGCCGAGTTTTTGATAGAAAAATTAAATTTTAAACCTCGTGAATCGTTTAACATAAATTCGCTTCAACGGTGTCAGGGACAGCAATCCGATTGGTGGAATGTTTGAACGTGTTTTGGGTTATCATTAGACAAATGTTTATTACACACGCGCAAAGAAAAATATAAATCCACTTGCTGGTAATTTGTTAAGTTATATTTTAAAATTTTATTTTATTTACAGCATTAGCTTTAGAAGAATATGAAGTTAAAAAAAAATGAGTCATTGTACACAACTGATATTTACATATAACAAACGAGACGGACTAAATCATTCCCCCCTGCCCCTCACTTTCCGTTTCTATCCTGACATAGTACGCTTTCCACCAGCGGTCACCCATTCAACAGCGCCCCTCTTCTAGCTTATATTTACATATCTTTTGTGAACTACCCTCAAATCTCTACGGGCTTTGATAAAGTACTGCACCGATAATTGTGACATGTCAACATACAGATATGAATTATTATCTGCTTAAAATCGAAAAATTATATGACAATCTCAAATATTTCTACAAAAATATTCATTTCATCCGCTATTATTACAATTACAAGTGTATCATCATTTAAAACAAATTCAGAAATGATTTAATCAAATCTAATTTTAATAAATAAAGATTTTTTTACGTAATTATGCAGTAAGATCTCTCAACACAATATAGACTTAATTACAACAACATAAGGTCCTTTTTCGAGTTTGCAAAATAATTAACACAAGTCATAACCGTTCGCAGTCTTTCCATTCAAATCGTTAATAATAATACTCACACTCTTATCAATACAATAAAAAAAAACTCAATGATAATACATATTGCCATCGCAAAAAAGTAAACACCACAATTTTGCGAATACCTAAATTATTTTAAAATGTCAGACATTCATTATTTCGAGGAAAACATTCATTAAACGCTAATTATATTATACTCTGCAAAGATGCGAGACTAATACATTAGATGAGAGTGAGTCAGTAGAGAAGAATATACAAAGAGATGGAATGAGAGCAACTCTCGCATCAATGCAAAGTAAAATTGCATAGTATTTTACAATGTCTCATTTATACCTTACTGGACGTCATAACAAAACCTATTATTCTATATTTAAA
>DWJK01001424.1:0-17000 GCA_018248815.1 Croniades pieria auraria
GGACGCATTTTCTTGGTTATCAAAACCATTTTCTAGAATGATATACATATATATATATATATACGTAATGTACCTATTAATGTATACCTATGCTCATTTTACAAATTTTTATGCTGGGTCCACTTCTTCTGGCTCATTGATCAGGTTCAAGAACCAGTGAACAAACAGTTAATTCTATTCTAGACAGAACGAACAGTTAATTCTATTTATTCACAAAGCTAGATGTATAATAGCTCTGTGCGTCGTTTTAGGTTGAAATATATATATTATTTAGGTATGATTGTCTTTGAACGGAATCAATGTCTTAAGATTAAAGGTTTTGTTCTTTTTTATAAAATATATAAAACAAGTATAAAATATGACTAGCATAAAAATATATTATTATATCGTCACGCCAAGACCTATATGATTGATTTACCAACGCCCCATCCATTTCCTGCACCTACTTTTCCACTTATTCGAGCACTACATAATCTACCTCACCAGAATTTTTCCACTAATTATTTGAAATACCAACATTTTGATCGTGTTTAAATTCAATTTTAAGCGTTCTTCATGTAACATTTTTTTTACTACTGTGACTATAATATTGCTTGTGGCTCAAATGGTGTGAAACAAATAATTACTATGTTATCTGTCATAGTTACTACTTATTCTTTCCAGACTCTCAATAGGGACATACGCCTCAAATGTCTCTAATTCATAAGAAAATACCTAAAAACTTGATAACGTCACGTTATAGGTAATCAAGATAACGTAACATTTGTTTTCAAAAACGGCGTTATCCCCGTGATAAATCCCGTAAATTGGTTAATACAATAAAAACAGAAGATCTATGTTTGACTAAATTAGAATCACAGAGAAACATAAAAACATAGCATCACATCTGTAATCCTCGAAAAGGTAAACACAGGACAAAACAAGGTTTCACCAGTTACTATACGTCCTAACGTAGAATACGGAATGAACTTATTGCATCGGTCATATCCTGACCCCGAGCCATTACTATGAACGTCAAGTTTGAAAATCTCAATGACTCGGCCCGGGGATCGAACCATGGACCTTTCGATTAGTAACGCAAACATTCGACCAACGAAGCAATTACGATCAATTAATACAAATAGTATAAATGTTTCGAATTGTGTGACAATACTACCATTGCTGGGACTTACAAGCTACTTTGGAGTTAAAGTAAGTTTTGTTCTATTTAATGCATGAAAAAACTGAACGTCAATGTCACCTTGGCACTTCACCTTGAGTGATGACGGCCGTCACGTCATGATAACCGACCTAACATTTCTGAAGATAAAGCATATTTGTTCGCTTGATACCTCTGCCAAGGCAAATAAAATTTCTCTGTGTTTATATAAAGATATATAAAATTAGCTCGGCCGTAATATTACTCCAATAATTCGTGCTACCCGGTAGAAGTAATTAGTAGATTTCATTACCGATATTAATGGTCAGTGATTATCGAACCTAATTTATAAGTCCGTACCATGTCAGAAAGTGGCGACAGCGATGCTGGCTGGATTTTCTACAAGGATCGACCGGAGTGGGGCGACGTGACTTCAGTTCCAGAAAATGACGGTCCCAACCCAGTTGTGGTAATTGCACACTCAGAAAAATGTAGGTTTGTTTCAATTATACTATATTTTTATTGGCGTCAAGTAACTTTTGTTCGTATATATGTGATAAAACAAACGAACACAAAGATACACTAAAATTAAGACTCACACATGAACCAACATAAGTCAGCTAACTTTTAAGAGCTAATTTTGGATGTGTCATGGGCTGTTACATTATGCCACTGTAGATATTCTCAAGGTAAATCAGACCATATCATTGTTATAGGAATTTATACTCGCCCCTAAATTGAATGATTTACTGTTATTTTACTTACATATAATTATGTGCAGATATCATTATATTAGTACATTGTGACTATTCAACAGAAGTTTTATTGTTTACTGTAACCTATGAAAGTCACAGTGATGGACAACACTCCTTACAATCTGGGGTTCTAACTAATAGCATTGTAGAAACAGAAAGATTGAATAATAAAAAGATTCACATTGTAATGCTCCACTATCTGTGCACACACACACCTCAAGGTTATGTTACTGTATTGCCTACAATATATAAGGCTTATTGGAGTATTTTAAGTTTTGAACAGCACACATTTGATTTATCAAAGTACATTTGTCAGGAATATTTAAAAGTTAATTGTATTCCCAGTGTAAATTTTCTTTGTTATATTTACAGTTGAAGATGTGTATGACTACTTCCGTGCTGTTCTACAAGCGGATGAGAAATCTGAACGAGCTCTGCAGTTAACAAAGGATGCTGTTGAGCTGAACCCTGCTAACTATACTGTGTGGCAATACAGGTTCAATGTCACATTTTTTTTTACTTGAAACAGGAGTAGTCCAAAATGTAACCACACAGCTTAGTGATTTTATTTCTGAATAACTTAAACAACATTTATAATGACACATTTTACATTGGATCGCTACAGTGCCAAGAAAGCAATTTTCTGGCTACAATAGATGTGGTCGTGGTATTACTACTGGTAATGGGATATTGAAAGTTGTTAGGATATGAGGTTGTTAAGAATAAGGTATATGATGTATTTTTTGGTACTTTGAACAGTACAGTTTTAATCATGATAAAGATATTCAATGTAAGGCATCCATTCAAAGATCTCTTTGTATATTTTCAGGAGAGACTTGCTCAAAGCACTGGGAACTGACCTGCGATCAGAGTTAGATTATGTAGAAGCTGTGATCAAACTGTCACCAAAGAATTATCAGGTACAAATCACAATCTACAGTAAAGTGTTCAATTAAGTAGCCACATCCCATTTGTTAGGTCACAGTACAAATGTATATGAAATTTATTTGCATATAATAGGATTATTATATAAATTGTTAAAATTTTTTGATGCTGTAAACCACTTAGCTGCTCACACCAATGTGAACCATAGCAGTTATGGTATTTTTACATTTCAAATAGTGTTTTCCATATTACAAATATGTAGTAAGTCTCAAACATGACAAAACAAGAAGTAAAATAAATAAAACAGAAAAATCTGTTATCTTATACATCCCATGAAATAAGCAAATAGGTTGTGAGCCTGTTGCTAACACACTGGACCCAAATCAATACTTTGAGCCACTATTAAGAATTTCAAGCCAGAGAAATCCAATAATTACCAGTACAGTTTGCAGTCACTAGACCACTGAGACACTTGACCTAATATTGAATGTGTACAGATGACAAATTACAGCCTGTCTGTGTTTCTGGAAACATTGCGGATTCAATAAATAACATAGTTTTACTATTAAAGGTTTCGTGAGTATTCATACACATGAATAAAACAATGGCTTAACTCACACACATTTTTTGGGATTGTCCGACTAGTTTTGGATATGTACAAGGTCCTTCCTCATGAGCACCCGTCGCTTACAGCGAGGTCGCGACGGAGACTGGACTAGTCGAGCAATCCCGAAAAACGTATGTGACTTGAGCCGTTACATTTTTAATCATGAATAATATAGTTCTTTACCTAACTTGGAAAAGAAGCGGAAGAATAGATTTTTTTCATTATTGCCAAGATTACTTATAAGGCTACTGTATGTTTCAGGTGTGGCATCACAGACGAGTACTTGTGGAGTGGCTCCAAGATCCCAGTCTAGAATTGGAGCTGACTGGGGATGCACTCCTACAGGATCCTAAAAATTATCACGCCTGGCAACACAGGCAATGGGCCATAAAGACATTTGGGTATGTTCTATAAATATGTTTGAATCAAATTTCTTGACTATTTTTTTAATGTCACTTAAAATTGGATATGCTAGGTTTTTTTAAGTTAGAGTAACTTAAAAAAAAGGATGTAAACAAATTTGATTACATACAACATTTATGTTGGGGCAGGAAAGTTAATAAAAATGGAATGTAATGATTTTAAGCATTTTCAACTTATTTGTACCTGAGAAAATGCCTTTTCAAACTTTTATCACACCAACTTTGACCATATACAAGTATTCAGCAACCACTAAAATTTGTAATCATAAAGTAAATAAAAAGCTACAGTAATTTTATGACGCACATGCAAAATACCAATAAATTAGCTAAGGGACATAAAATTTAAATAGGAAATGTCTTATAATCTTTTACCGCTATACATTAACTCAGCTCTTTTGTTTTTGTTGTCTGTTCTTGTTCTTGTTTACCTTAACCCACCCTTGCACAGTTGGGTGTTATTGGCCACTCTACAAAAGGCTGCACAGCAGAAAAATCTTGAAGCTAAGATTAATTTACAATTTGTTATTCTGTGAAAATGTACTAATAAGGGACTGAAATTTGTCAAAAATATAGTGAATGATCGTTAAAGTCACGGAATAAATAATTATGGATGTAACTTTTTCAGGCTCTTTGATAAGGAGATGGAATATGTGGATGGGTTAATAATTGAAGATGTCCGCAACAATTCAGCGTGGAACCAGCGCTACTTCGTGATGAACAACCACCTCGGCTGGTCAGACCTCAATGTACAGAGAGAAATTTGCTACACTATAGAAAAAATCAAGTTTGTCAAGAATAATGAAAGTGCTTGGAATTATTTAAGAGGCGTGTTACTGCACGACAAGCGAGGCATCAGCGGCAACGCAGTGGTGACTGCGTTCTGTGAAGAGCTTTACAAAAACAAGTGCCGGTCACCGTTCCTACTGGCATTTATTATTGACATTTGCGATGAAACTGTAAGGAAGGGCGAAGCGAGTTGTGTGTACAATGCGGATAGAATAAAGGATCTTTGTCAGGTGTTGGCTACCAAGTATGATAAGATCAGAAATAAATACTGGAGTTATATGAGTCAGAAACTTGTCAAACATGAGGGGACACAAGAAACTAATGGATTATCTAATAATGTTCATGAATGTATTTAGACACTGATGTTCGTGTGACTGACGAAATTATGAGCAAAGCAATACAGCTATTACGATATTAGTCATAAGAAAACAGAAAATTAATTTGTCTCACAAATTTAACTGTTGTCTGCAGCACTTTTTTTTCATTTACATAAATAATTTATTTGTGATATTTTCGCTCACGTTAGTGTCTCACCATTGCTGTTATAATTTTAATAATAAGTACTGAATTTTAAATTTCATCATAAATGTATTTTAATTAATAGTTCATACAATCATTACTCCATTGTGAGGAGCTCTTGTTAATATTATTTCAGAAATCTGATTTAAAGGCTAGTGCCAGTTTCACAGACACAAGTTATATCAACCTCGGTTTTGGTTCACAATGTTAAGGGTAGTTAGATTGTCTCTTGGTGAATCCATTTAACTTTTATTAAACTGTTAAATTTGTCCATTTTAATTTTCCTTTTGCCCGTTGTGTTGCAGAGATTACTCGAACTGCCATTACGCGAATTCAAAAGTAGTTTCATTATGTCGGGACCGTTTCTGCAAGTGCACTCAATGCAATCACAAATTGGCTAAAACGTTAACATAAAGTTACATTAGTTCCTTGTCTCAAAGAAGTGTCACAAGTCATGTATTGATTGTGATTTTAACAGTTACGAAATGTTATTGGCCGCAACAACAATTGTATTAAAATTTCCTCATTATATGACTACGAAGCCAGCAGGAAGCGCAAGTAGTAGTCCGGTGACGTGACGTGCTACCACACAAACATTAGGACTGCTGCCTATCTGTTTCTTTGCCGTATTCTATCAAAAGCAAATCTCTATTATTCTATTTACGCATCGCTCATAGTAATTATTTAAAGGACATGATAATGAGGATAACATGTTCACGAATATAAAATATCGGCATTTCGACAGTAATATCAGCAAAAGACAGTTTTGTCAAAAATTATTTGTTCATATTATAATAACTATAAAATAGATAAATATTTTTTTATCTTCTCGTCTGTGTTCCGCGAACGGGCAGACGGAGGAGTGTAGTACGCTACCCTTTTCCACCTGTTACGTTCTACGTTCCACCATGTCTATGTAATTTATCAATGGTTATATGCGCGATATTTTACGTACTATAATAAACGTAAACTATGATACAATTTAACAATAATTAATGGTTTTGATAGAATTAGTATTTCTTTTTACATTACGAGGTGTCTACTAAACATCGTGCGTGTTCTGTGTCTACTAACTCGTTCTACGCGCAGCACATGCTTTGTTTCTTGGAGTGCTTTTCGTAGTCATGAAGATAAGATAGTCATACATCATAGTCATAGATAGTCATCTAATCAGCTAATTACCGGTGTTTACTAGTTAAATGCAATCAACAAATTAGGAAGGATATGGTAAGCAGTAATATGAATAAATTTATGACATATCGTGACTAACAAGTTGGTTTGTTCGTGAGACAACATCGATAAACAGTCTACTGTCTTTGATTTGGCTATTGTTGCTATCTAATAAATTTAAATTTAACATCCGATTAGGATTTATCGGCAAATTGTTTTGTGCTTACCAGTCTAAACAGATATGTACTAAGTGATATTAATCACATTTTCTTCATTAAAATGTAATAAATCTCTATGTGAATACTTTGACATTGTTGCAAGGCACATAAAAGACACTGTCATAAACTTGACTATTAATATTAATTATCAAGCAAAACATGTGTAAATAAAATTCACTATAAAATTACGGACCAGTAACAAGTAGCACGCAAAAATTATATAAATATATTAGATGAGTTTATCTACTTATTATCAACTTTTAATAATCAAACGATATCGCCCGGTTCCAAATATGACTCTCCGCGATGAGGAGCCTTTCGAGGTGTCTGTATTAAAAAAGCAGCTTGCTAATCTGTCGTGCAAATGTAGTGTGTGCGAGAGACGTTCAACTTTAATATCGCCGTTAGAGGAATACACGCAAAATGACAAAGAAGTTCAGGAACAACAGTCCATGGATTCCGCTAATAGACTACTTGATAACAACTATAATCTACTCAATGCGAATGTAGACTTACTTAGCAAAAATGTTTCTTGCGCTGGTTGTTACATTGCTCTCAACTTATTGAAAGCCAAGGAGACTAGAATTTATAAAGACGAAGAGACCGAAACTAAGACAGGGTTATCTTGTTGCGACAAGTCTAGCGGGAAATGTGTACGGTTCGTAGAACGAACCACTTCCACGTCGAGTATAATGAAACCAGAACTTGCAAATTCCATTACAAGTGTTTGTGATAAAAATACTAATGTGTTAGGCATTATGAAAAAGCGAAGTAATGAGCATGTCACATTTTTAGATGATTATGATATTCCAAGACCGGATGTGAAAGGGTTTCACGGGAATTGCTTCTGCTTGCAAAATTTCATAGACTCCATAAGGCCGCCCTTCGGTAATTCGTAAGATATAAAGAAATTAGTTTACCACAGCTTTTCAAAAAGATAAAACGCGAAAAAACTATTTAACATTTGATTTATTAATTAGCAGCATAATGCTTTATAAATCTAGCAGACGGGTCTGACACTTGCACCCATTTTGGCATCCAGTAATACGGAGTAAAATTGTTTTGTCCTGGATAAGATTTTTCGAATACGTAACGGTAATATTTAGATTCTGTAGTTGTGGGCTGCAAACCCGGATAGGTACGGTTGTCTTCATGGAATCTCTCTGCAATTATTTCCCCTATCGTAGTGAATAATGATTTTTTGACAGATGCTACTCCATCACTAAAGGCTTCCTTATGCCTCCATAATATAGAATCGGGTAATAAGCCACTTTTTGAAAAACTGCTTCTTAACAAATATTTTTCTACACCTTCCTGAGGTTGACGAAGCTTCGGAGATATACTGAGGTAGTGGTGAGTAAACTGGATGTCTAAGAATGGCACGCGCAGTTCCAAGCTGAAGGCGCTGGTGGTTCGGTCCGCTCGCAGTCCGTCGTATAGATAAATGTCGGAAAGTAAACGTACGCTTTCGTCGTGGCCTGTGGACTCATCGGGCGCATCTCTAAAATAAATGTAACCTTGAGCCACTTCGTCTGCGCCTTCTCCGCTGAATATAACAGTGGTGTCGGTGTTTTCTTTAATATACTTAGATAGAATATACATGGGCAAACTCGCTCGTATTGTGGTGATATCGAATGATTCTAGATGATAAATAACGCTATCTAAAGCTTCCTTAACATCATTTTCATCAAAACTTACTTCATGGTGTTCTGTACCCAGATATTCTGCTACAGTACGGGCAGCGACTAAATCGGGAGATTCGCCCATGCCAATAGCAAAAGTTTGTATTTTATAGGGCAACTTGTGTTCCTTTGCCAACTTGACGACAAGGGCTGTAACTAATGACGAGTCTAGTCCTCCGCTTAAAAGGCAACCGATTCTTCTGTCAGACATCAATCGTTTCTTGCAAGCTGCTTCCAGTAAATATGCAGTTTTTTCATATACATTAAGCTTAGACAATACCTCGTCTGGAACAAAAGGAGTAAAACGTGGAGGTGTGCCCGGTTTAAAATATTGCTCAGCGTAATCTAGTTTTACTTTGCCTCCTTCTAACATGTCCCAAGTTTCGAAGTGTCCCGGCGGAAACTGGCCTAAGGTCGAGTTTCCACTTCCTTTTTGTTTAAGACCGATCAAGCCCTTAGCTTCAGAGCAAATAGCAAGAACGCAATGTTCTTCGTCGTGGAATTTGAATAATGGTCGAACGCCGTATGGATCACGACCAATATAAATTTTCCTTTTCTCCCCATCAACAAGGCAGAATGCAAACACTCCGTCTAACTTTTTTACCGTTTCGGCTATTCCAAAGTTGTGGTAGCAGTGGATCACCGCCTCGACGTCGCAGTTGGTTTCGTAAGGGAAGTCGTATTGGTCTCGGAGCTGTTTACAGTTGTATATTTCCCCGTTGCAAATGAGCGTGGTGCGGGGGTACCGGTGCAGCCGCATGGGCTGCATGCCGTACAGCCCGTCCACGATGGCCAGCCGCTGGAAGCCGAGCACGGCGAGCGGCTCCCGCGCGTCTTGCTCTATGCGCCATGCGTCGGGCCCGCGGTGCACGATAGCCGAAAAACACTTAATACATGTAGGACTTAGTCCACCGCTTATACCAAACGTAGCCCAAATTCCACACATTGTAGAGGATCTGGAAAATAATTGAAAACAAACCTATTACTTTTATACGAGTATAGGCATGTGAAGTCTGTCAACTCGCATTTGGGCACCGTGGTACAATATGGGTTCAAACTTTCTGAAAGCCTCATCAATAGTGCAGCAAAAGGTTGTCGATAACATTATAATCCAAATGGGTATAATATAAACAGTAACTACTATTTAAATAGAATTTATAAACGTTATCCTTCCGCCTATTAGGTTATAAAAGCCTCAATATTCCGTATACTATTATTTCTAATAAATTTATTATGTTTTCTGTCGCATATTAAATTTTATCATGAATTTTATTCGTTACACTGAATTACCTTTTTACTTAAAACTGGGAATTACTTTGTTCTGAATTTTTCATTTACCGATGTCAAGTGGCCGGACTCCCTGTCCCCGCTGAAAGTTATTCCAACCGTGTGGATTGTACGTATTCAATTGATTAAATTACTCGCACAGAACACTATATCGGCTGTGGAGCGGTGCGCGCGGACGAGCTGTGACGAATATTCAGCCTGACAACCTGCACCACACATATTCATTCCGTGTTACTTCTATTAAAGTCCGATTAATAGAAAGAGACGCTTGTGATCAACATAAAACGAGACAGCGCATTAGAAAACGGCTGCGGGTGAAAGGAGATGCATAAAGTTGTGAGCGCGAATCGAGTTCGACCGCATGCTACATTGGTTATACGCGTGGTGTATTGCATCATCCTGTTCGCGTCACATTTCATGGCAAGATCTCATTGACACAAATTTAGGGGAACACGTGTCGGCTAAAACACATTAATTACGTTAATCGTTACGACACTTCGCGTGTAGCCTTCAAATGCCTTGATTGAATTTTTCAAAACGCCGGAAAAATAATGTGAGTATTATTTTTGTAGGCACTAACATATCTACAACAACATGTTATATATAAATTACATTACAAATCATATTTACATAGATTATATGAATCATTTATATTCATCAATCAAACAGAACTATCAATCATCCATTAAAAAATGTTATGAATATGACAACAACATTGTTTATTATCAGTAGGTGTTAAATAAAACACGGCAGTTAGTATCGATTAACATCGTACCTACCGCATACGGGAAATAGTTAAAGGCATTTATTAGGAACTCTTGACCGAGACATTGTTTAATTTATTGCCATGCCCAGGCGGCTGACAAGTGGCCTCGCTAATACAGTTGGGTAACTATATTGTACAACTACCTTCGCAACTACTTTACTGCTGTTTTGGAAAGCCGAGTTGTGCCTTAGTCCAGTGGCTGAAAGCGCGACTGCTTATCGAGAGTTCCTTGGTTCGATCGCTGGGTCGGATGTTATCGGGTTTTTCTAACTCGGAGTTCATAGTAGTAGCTCGGAGTCCGAACGTATGCCCGATGTAAGGCAAGAGACTCTCCTTTTTTACACTACATTCCTCTGCCTACGTCTTTGGGGATAAACGGGCGTGATGTTACATTTATCTTTCAAGTTGTAGCGAATTGAGCTTGTGTTTCTTCTAACTAGAGTTCTTAAAATATTAATGCTATCACGGCTATATGAGCACTCTTACTGAGCAACAAAAATAAGTAAAGTCAGGTCGCTTCACTGGGGAACTGTGAACGAAAAGTTCTATCATCTCTACGTAGTAATCATTTCATTTACATAAATATTCTTCTATCTTATCTATTACAGTATTCACTATAATATAACTATTCACTAACCTTGATTACATCGCATGAATCATCACATTTCAGGGTAACAACATTTCTCCAGCAGTCAAATGACGTTACGGGTAACATGACATACGCGGTAGATTTGTTCCACGTTGTGTGTATACACAGGTGTGTCACGCTTCATTTGAATCGCCTATGCCTTGAGGAAATAGGTACATCACATTATTGTAAGATACATTGTGGCTCTCGGTAACAGTCGTGAGCGGGGCAGCGGCCGGTCGACGTGTTGACGACATGGCTACCTACATACATATATGTACAATGTTCCACGCGGCCTTGCTGGTTGGCGCTGACCTGCCTGCACGTTGGATCGCCAGTTATTAGGGGACTCAATATACGATTTTTTTGATTTTTCCAGAACGACGTCAAATATTCATAAATTTTTATTATTCACAAAATAAATGTTTTAATGGAGAGGGTACATGATAATTATGGTTATATGTTTTAACATTAAAAATAACATAACGCCTGTGTTATCCCGAAGGGGTAGACGGAAGAGTGTAATACACACGCACCGTACCGTTAACCAGTTTCAGTAGATTCCTACCATGAATTAGAGGTGAGGCTATTGCTGTGTACTGGACACAGATCCTAACTCCGTGCTGCTGCTGGGAATTTCAAATTAGAAAAACCCAATAATATATTGCCAGAGATCAGGATCTCTAAATCCTGACCAACGAGGCGGCAGTCGCAAATTTAATATACCAAAAATCTTTCAAAAGTTTCGTCAAAAAAAATTTTGTGAAATGGGAATGCGCTGCGCCGAACCAAAGTTTAAATCTAAATCATTCACACAAATCACATTTATACATTGAAACTGGTTCAACCGTTCAGGAATTCATATACATACACACGTACAGAACAATTAAGTATACAAAGAAAAGTGAGAACGATTAAAGCTAAATATTTATAAAGCATATTGAGCGAAAAATATTATTAAAAAGTCTAAGTATAAACTGCAAGCCAAAATATCAGGTTTTCTTACCCATCCCATATGAATTTTAAACCCCTATTTTATAGCCTTACGAAATGCAGTCTCATTTCGTAAAATATCGTAAATTTATCCTTTGCTTAGGCCAAACAAGGAATATAGGTACTGTCCTTTCGTAGTTCTGGCATCGGTAGTTCGGTTCTGCATTGATAAGTAAATCACGCGAAAACGGCCTTCCTCTTTCTAATATTCAAAAAATCAAAAAACGAACAACTACTTGTATGTATTTTCTCATATCTTTTTTCTACAACACTTGTAATCGAGCCACAAAAAATGAATACTCAGAGCGGGTAACATACAATTTAGTAAACGTAAATGTTCAAATTATAATGTTCAAGTATAAAATTTTCAAATAATTAAGATTAAAAATTTCGTTAAAATTTTTGTAATTCATTCCCTTTGTTCGATTTTATTGATTCAAAATAATTATATTTTGTGTATTTGATATATGCCATTATTAGTGTTAAATACATTTTACGAACGACGCGTGCGGTCTGCGCGGCTACACCCAACGACCTTCAGACACTAGCACGTGTCTCCCGCCCAAATTGCCAGAGGTGGTTATAAATAGGTCAATCATGATTGAATACTGTTGTTAAGAGTAAGAAAGTTTATTAAGATTGATAGAGCATATACAATTAGGTAATGTCAATGTAAAGGTCTTCATTGTTGACAATCGAGTGGGGTTTGTAGCCAACGCCACGTGTCCTTAACCTCTGTTTTTGAGGTGTTCGTAGACCTCGTGGCCGGTGCCGATGGCGCCGATCGCTCCCAGGCCGTGTTTCTGTAATGTTGTAAAGGTTTTTTTAGCACAGTACTTTCAACTCGGCAATTTGGATTCGGGTGCATTTACTATTTGAGTCAGGCGGCAAAGAAACTATATACATATGTATCTTTGGCCCTCCAGTTATTTGGTATTGACTGTTCTCTGGAAAACGAAATATTTCATAAGCAATTCAGTAATTTATCTATTGTTTTATCAGTTTTCATTTAGTACGACAATAGAAAAGGTATGCTTTTGTAACGTCCAACGCATACGCTCAGTGCTAACTCCTGCAACTTTGTAATAGCAAATGGACATCGGACGCAAACTCAATTGTCAATATATTTTACACTTGATTAAGCTACATTCGTATAACACAATCTGGTATAACAAGCACATAGTGCAAGAGGGGCTCTTCCGCTACTACAGTCACTTCTCTTCGAAGCCTTAGTCATTAACCTAGCCTGGAGCAGCACGTCTGCGACCAGCTTCTACACCATCCACATGCATTCTCCTTTACACTAAGAGTAAAAATGCATTACAGTCCCATTTCTACAATACTATTACAAAATAAAGGAAATTGTATCTTCAAAGTGAAATGCGTTTCTGGCGCACTTTGAAGACGAACAGGCGGCGAAAAGCAGGTTTTATATATGACGTTTTGGCGCATGAGCACCGCGGCTGGTCGGCGCGCTCACAACATTCAATGTTTCCGGTGACTTTATCTCACCTACGCATTAAGGTTTGCACTGCATTCATTGGCATCACTTCAACATAGCATGTGGCCTTCACTTCACTTAGTAAATTCTAGCAGACATGAAGATATTTACACAGGTTCCAGATCTATTGCATTCTTTTAGTAATCTATACCAGGGTTAGTCAAACTTTTGGCTCCACGTACCCCTGTAAAAGTTTCTAGGTGACAGCGAACCCCTTAATTAACTAATTAAATCGTAAGAAAATAATAAAATTGACTGCTGAAGAAAGTAAGGTTTTTATTTTAAAAAAAGGTAACAAATACTGTGCCAAAAGAAATATCTTTTTAATATTATTGTGATGAGTGGCGCTTTTTCTTTCTTTCATCTTTTTCTTCAATATCTAGCCTAGCAAGTAGGCGTACGGGCCACCTACTGGTAAGTGGTCGCCGTCGCCTATGGACATTTGCAACACCCGGGGAGTGGCAATGCTTTGCCAGCTTAGAAGGGAGCTTATTTCTTGACGCAGATTGAGTCAATATTAGGAGTAATTTTGGAAAATTTTAACCTTAATTCTGACTACCTCAACCACCATTATGCAACTCTTGCAGCGAACCCCCTACCATCAAATAGCGAACCCCTAGGGGTTTGCGTACCCCACTTTGAGAAACCCATATACATATATACGAAACTTAACTCCCTACTGTGCTTACTCAACCAATAATGTAAATATTGCTTTATTGCTTTCACAAATAATAAAGTGTTAATGTGACTTACGATTACTTTGCCTCCTTTTCTAATAGCGCCACCGGCTCCCTTGGGGCTGGCAGCGGAGCCGTTCAACATCATGGCGATCACCGCCAGTACCAACATGAATAAGTTAAGGAACTTCATGACTGTTTAAATTTGAAAAATAAGCTACGAAGCGATAAGTTATGAAGTATTCGTAGCTCGAAGCAAAACAATACAATGGCAAGATGCTACGGCCCTGTCAATATATACGAGGAGCGAAGGTATGCGCGGAGTGCTCGAGGTAATGACGGGGTTTTCCTGACCGCGAGTGTGCGGGAAGTTACGTTAGGAAATGGACCAAGGGTTGGCGGTTATCCGATACTTAAGGGTCCGAGTAAAGATCCGAAGGGGTAGGCAGAAAAGTGTAGTATACTCCCGTATTTGAAACCCAATTTTTTAATTTTTTTTTGGTCGATGTTCGATCTGTTGAACATTTTTATATAAACGCATAGAAATCACCATTGAAAAATTGGATTGGGTGAGACCATACGATGTGAATAAGGGATATAGGTAAATTATCTTCTCATTATCATTACGGCGTACATAGCCAGTGTTTGTACATGAGGGCGCGGCGCGGGGCCAGCGGGTTACATCTCCTGTTGAGTTTTTGCGTGATGTTGAGAAAAAACTACATATTTCATTATTTATTTTGCAGATATTGTTAGCAAGTTTATTCTGATAAAAAAACTGTATTAGTTCCTTCTGAAATAAGATAGTAGTAATGCTTATCATGCTTTTGCCATAAGGGCTGTAGGTCACGTGATCGCTAAATTTCGGATTTGTACAAGCATATACATATTTGCAAATATTTAGCAAAAATCACTCTTAAGCTTTAAGAGTTTTTCGCAGGTCTATGTTTAGCAATGCAGGTAAAGATAAGTGTCGCTGCACGTGGACGAGCGCGCAGCTCCTCAATACAGATGCATGGCTACCTCCGCGGACTGCCTTCAAACACCGCCACGTGTTCGTTGCAAAAATGTGCCATAACGTGCGATTGGAATTTCCTTGCTCATTGAAATGCATAAGATCGGTTTATTTATAGTCTCATATATGTGAGTTATTTGAATACAGAATTTAATAAATTGCCTTCGTTGTTGTGTAATTTTTCTATTTCTTAAGTACATCTATGTACATACATTGTCATGTCGATTAGCAAATTCTCTTACGGGTTCTTTTTTGTCAAGTTGATATTTTAATAAGTGTAGAGACTTGTGTCATACAGAATACATCCAGTTATCGGCGAAACGTACCAAGAATTAAAAATACAGTAGCTCTACCCGGCCACGGTGTTACTGTAAAACTACGACGATAACTATGCTTATAACAAAAGTGACTTTGATGCTAAAATTGTGGATTGCAGGAGTTTAATCAGTACGTCGCACAGGTCTCGGCTCGCTGTCACTGAACACGCGTCATCTTAAGATATAAAAGATTGATAACATGGCGGATGGATGTAAAATAAGTATTTTTTATTCGTAATTTCCGTAAAATTGAAACAATACAGTGCTACTTGCTATGATAGGGACGAGTGTATCGTGGCCGCTGGACCCCTGCTGTGGCGTTGCGGCGAGCACCGGAGGCATGCTGGTGCGCAGGTGTTCACTGGCAGGCGACCGATGCGAGCAACTTGCGCCCTACTTTAGCAGATTTATTTAATTTCACTGGTTTTGAAGCTAATTTTAAGAGTACCTTTATTTTTAGACTTGCAACTCTACGTCTCAACTATTGCTATAACTTTGGTACAACTCTAACTGCCTCGTTGATCCAGTGGCTGCAAACGTGACTGAGGCGCAAGAGGTCCTGAGTATAAAACCTTGATGTGAACACTGACCGAGTTACTGCATGCTCGCTACCCTCGGGATGCAGCAGGGACGCGCGGATCCTATTCTGTGAAGGTAAATCAAGATTGACAGCTGCTGACTATTAACACAACGTGCGTTTTAGCTGCGCCACGGACGCCAAGAAAGTAACACTGCACTATTGTATGGTTTTGTTGTGTAACGATATTGGCTGCAACCCATCTTGTTCTATAGCTGGACACCGGTCTCCACTGCCGTCGGTGGGAGGTTTAAAGCATCCAGTGACATGTGATGTTGCCTCTCGTAGTTTAGTATCAGGGAAGTTTTTTTCGAGCGCGCTTCCAGCAGCGAGTTATGTCAATCGCATTGTGGAAAATCCTTAACGTAAAAAAAATTCTGTCAACCGCTAAAGCCCGCTCATCGCCATTCACAGCGCATGCTCGGCGGATACGTGCTAAAATGTTATGTTGGGTACTTATCACCCCCGCCTGCCTCGCTCCGTCAGGCAGTCCAAACTTTTTAGATACAAGCTATGGAAATTGTGTTACCTTCGGCGTGCCTGAATTAGTATTACTCTTTGAAGGTTTTCTAGCAAGCCGTCCATTTTATCGACGAAGTCCTGTAATAGGTAGGCGGGTAATGGACGTTCGGGCTGAAATTAATGAATATTTTTTTTGATGCAAATGTTTACCTACAGTTTTACTGAAGTTCTTTAAAAGCCAACAATACCCAATGATAGGATCGTACTACATATTTGATTTAATATGATTAAAAATGTAACGGCTTAACTCACGTACGTTTTATGGGATTGCCCGACTAGTTTTGAACCTGTACGGAGACTGCTCCGGCGCGACCTCGCTGCAAGCGACGGGTGCTCATGAGGAAGGACTTCGTACAGGTCCGAAACTAGTCGAGCAATCCCGAAAAACGTACGTGAGTTAAGTCGGTACATTTTTAATCTTTATTTTTATTATTTGCCGTCTCGTTAGTCGGTTGGTTGCAAGCTTGATTATTCAAATTCAAATTCTTTTATTCATTATAAGGTATATACATACACTCAATGAAGGTCATGTCTT
>DWJK01001425.1:0-16999 GCA_018248815.1 Croniades pieria auraria
ATCAGTATCCTAATACAAATTTGGACACTGCTATCTGATCCCAAATATATCCCAAACCAGTAACCAGATAGTTCACTATCTGTACAAAATTGCTAAATAAATTCATATATAGACAATTTTATATCTAGATATAGGACATGTGCTAATCACGTAAATATTTATCTCAAATAGGAAACGAACCTACGGCCCCCGTTTAAACTGTCATGTGAAGTACCCGTTAAACCATAAAGACATTGTATAATTGTAATATCAGCCCTGTGATCCCCGAAGAGGTAGGCGTAGGAGTGTAGTACCCTCCCACGTGTGACCAGTTACGTTTACGTCCCACGTAATAGGTGGTGAGCGTTTTGCCATTCACCGGGCACTGATTCAGAGTCCGAGCCACTACTCCAAATTTCTATTAAAAAGCTAAATTAGAAAATCTAAATTAAGAAATCCAAGTTAGACTATCCAATAGGTCTCGACCCGGGATACGAATCCAGGACCACTTGATGAGCAGTCGTAGCTTGACACCACTCGACAAACGAGACAGTCAATTGTATTGTCGTATAATTGTACAGTATTTTTATGTGTATAAATGTACTTTTTTAGTATCTTAAGCTAATACAAAAGTCTAACAAGGAATCCAACTAGACGAAGGAGAACCCTCGCTCTCACTTAGCACACTTCGAATACAACCGAAAGGGACAAAACATTAAACAGCTAAAACACTGATCTATTGAGCGGCTACAAATAAGGGTGTACGGCAATATTTTTGTTAATAAAAGAGTCAATGCCCCGGACAAAGGGCCGGACAAAACGCCGGGAAACTATGCGTTACTGGTGCCGCAGCAGGGTGCGCATAGGGGAAATGTAAATTATTTATTTAAATCGATAAATTATCGTTAGAAACACCGACGGCAAGCAAACAGGAAAACCATATTATAAAATTTTTTTTTATTATTAAATATCACTTGCTTTAACGTTGAAGAACAACATGGTGAGGAAACGTGAACATCTTAGCGTTCTCCATAGTGTTCTCTAAGGCGCGTAATCCAGCAACTTAGCCAGGGTGGCGGACTATGGCTGTTCTCATACTAGCAGGAGACATGACATGAGAATGGACATATGTATATTAGTACATACTTACCTATTATTTTATCTATCCGAACACAGAATTTGTACTCATCACACAAATGTTTGTTTGGATGAGAATCGAACCCATGACCCCCAGCTTACCACTACACAAATGGACTTGTCACGACTTATTTTCCTATAAAACGTAGTATTTTATTACAAAGTACGGTTCTTTTATACAGTGGTAATGAAATTGAAATAGATGGGATAAGATCACGCTATTGGTCGGAATTAATGAGTTTTCGGTATAACGAAACTATGTCTCACATAGTTTTTTTTTATGGAAAACATGTGGGTACCTAATATTATTATTAGGAAAACACTTGAAGATCTTGACGCTGAAAAGTCACTGCAGGTCATCTACAGTTAATACTCGTTCTTGCTCTAATGTAATAAAGATATAAAACTATCTCTTTCCAATAGGCTATCCCATAAGTCTAATTAAAAATTTCTAGGACTGAAGTTCTACTGACAATCTCCCTATTAAAAGTCTAACTCTAATTAAATAACATATGATTCTCATTAAAATGCCAGCTTCCAAAAAATATTTGTTAAGAAATTGATACAGGTTTGTGGCGAACCAGTTCGAAGGTCAAAAGGTAAAACGACAAAAAAGAGCGATTTTAAAACCCTTCGAAAAGGTTTAGGGACTTTTACCTGAAGGTAAAGGCGGAGATCCACATCATATAACACTCGGGTGAAGTACCAAAACTGACATCAACATTCATGCGAAAAATTGACACGTGTTATTAAGAACATATTATACCATTACGTGAAATGAAAATAACCAAAACTCAATTATTATGACCAAATTTCAGTTATGGGTTGATATGGGGTCAGAAATCTTCGAAGCCCTGGGGCATTTATATAGAGCGGGCGCGATGATATAATAATAATGAATGAAAAAGAAAATACGTAGTGTATTTATCTCTTTCAAAAGCTTGTTTAAAATTTGCTTACGTATTCAAAAATTAATAACGCAACGTTTCCAAGTAAACACTCAGTAGATTTTAGGAAAAACGCAGAAGCGTTAGAACCCAAACACACAATTAGGGCCGGACGCGTGTCTCCGCATATCTCGCCAGCCACTTGTGCAAAGTTCAGCTACCCTGCAAATGGAATGTACCGTCTGCAGCATAAGCAGGCAACCAGGCGGAACGTATACTTTACGCTGTTAGAGCGGATAAGGATCTTCGGCTTTTGAATTTTTTTATATAAAATTGGCTTTCTCGGTGTTTATAGAAGTATATAGGTATTTAACAACAATATTTACTTTTAGTTTATATATTGAGAAGAAGAATATAAGCAGTGTCTTAAAACAAGAATAGAAATACGACATAAATGTAAAAGTTTTTTATAATTAATAAACAACACTTGATATTTCACTTATTAGGGTAAATTCTTCCACAAAAAATCCATGATAACAATATATCCATGATATCTGTGTGTAATTTTGCCTTTTTTTGCGATTACGACGATACAGTAATGTTACCAGACAGGCAGTAATTTTCATACTTTTTTTTCACAATTTTGTTAATTAATAATGTCAATAGAATTGAAAGAATATAAATTGAAGTTAATAATGATTATATTATTGTAAATCGCGAGACCATTAATTTTTTTTTGCGGGTCGTACACCGCTGTCTCTATTTGAGCAATTGTTCTTTTCCTTTTTCCTCCAGGTTGGCGTGAGTTCGCCAACAACTGCCCGTTGGAACGTTTGAAGGGACACAATGGGGTGTGAATGCCTAGTAGCAAATGAGTTTGGCTGTTACATGTTATCTGGGCAGAGCGAAACGGTGCACAGCTAAATAAAGACTTACCCTCTTATTTTAGAAATGGTTCAACAAATTTGATTCATTACCTCTCTGTATATTAATAATAGAGTTACACTGCGTTTAACCGGCCCGTTGATGCCGTGGGTACTTAACCTGACTGCTGCGCTGGAGGTCGTGCATTCGATTCCCACCCGGAACAAATATTTGTGTGTTGAACAAAAGTATTTGTTTGGTGTCTGAATATAAAAATATTTTTTTAAGTATATATTTATATGTATCTATGTACTTTATCAGTCGTCTAGATACCATTACACAAGCTCTCTTGATGCGTAGTTTGTGATCAGATGTGTGGAGATGTCATTATCATCAGCCCACTCCCGTCCACTGCTGAACATAGGCCTCTCCAATAGATGTCCCAAGATGTTATTATTATTATTACATATCTTTAAATGTCTATTCGCACTTATCGACTAGAAGTGAACAGTATCATATAGTTTTGTTGAACCTACATTTCTTGTACAGAGACAGTTAAATCGTCTCTGTGGTATTTCCCACCGTTATTGACCGAATATCGGAAACCAAGCAATTGTAACTGGAGCCAGAGACGGCAGCAACGCGAACCGCAGCGATGCGGTCAGCAGTGCTTAGGTAGATCCGCAGGAAGCGTGGGCGCTGTGGTATACAGTCAAACGGAGTTTTGCGTTCGGACTGACCGAATTATTTACCCACGAAATTTAAATGCGACACTGTAACAAATCAATTTAACTCATAGCTCGACGGGTAACTTTCGTGGAACATTACATGATGGTTACTGCACTAGTACGGGCCATTATGTCTAGTGGTTAATGATTACTAAGCCAGGAGCTGTGGTTTCTATTTCATTAAAATACCTAAGTATAAATGTATTTGTTTCCGTGACTATTTGTGTTTGACATTATAATGACCGTAAGCAATGTATTATATAAGTTAATTTATTTGACTGTCTCGTTGGTCGAGTGGTTCCAAGCACGACTGCCGTTCGAGAGGTTCTGTTTTTAAATCCTGGGTCGGGTGCTATTAGATTTTCTAATTTAGAATTTCTAGTAGTGACTCGGAGTCTGGATCAGTGGCCGGTGTATGACAGTAGGCTCACCACCTATTTTATGTGACTTAATCGTAACTGGTGAAACGTGGGAGTGTACTACACTCCTCTGCCTACCCCTTCGGGGATGACAGGTGCGATGTTACGTTTAATTTATTTGTAGCAAATATTAAATCCATTATAAATTCTAGCTTCCTTAACTCTTTCTCTATACATGTATTTAAATTTCGACTATGTGCGCTAAGCCACTCCTTCCTATGTTAAACATAAATATTTTTCATTAAATAGCTATTAAGAATTATCTAAATTCCCCCTCACTGGATTCTTGAGTCCATTGCGTCGTCCATTGTATTGTGGCGCACAGATACCGGCGCCCCATTTCCTATCGGCGTATTTATTGGTACTTTTCTTACTTAATAATAGAAGTTTTTTTTCTGAAGATTTTTTCCTGAAAGGAACATTTTATATGTGTTTGTGCCTGAACGTCATATTTCGTTCTTCAGAAAAGCTTTAGAACAGTCTCTCAAGACTGGTAACGCGTTCTGGAATTATAAACAATTCGCTGACCTATAAAAATATTTTGAACGCACGGCCTTTGTTCAGCTGGGCATCTCCACAAACACTATTAAATTTGTTAACATAAATAAAATAAAAAAATGGACAAAAGCAATTCACGTTCACAAGCACCAGTGAATTCTACAACTGTACAGTATCACAAAAAGTTTTTGTTTCCGTGCCATATACAGTTACATTTTGAACAAAAATACACCGCAATTTTCTGTTTTTGAGTACATAAATGCTTACATCCCTTAGGCGGAGTGGCGGCGCCGCGCGCGGAAACAACGTGGTACATATTTGTTCGCTGAGAATTCGTAAAGGAAATACCTTTTTCAGAAACCCCGCAGTGACAAGTACGGACAGGTATTATTATGATAGAGTATTTTTCCAAATAATGTTTTTACCGTTCCTACAAACAATTATTTTGTTTTTGCCCCTTTGTTTGTTTTTGTGTAATACACATATTTATAGCGAAAAAAAATGTCACTTATAGGAAAAATCTTTTATCTTTTATTTAATACCAATGCTACTCTTAAATTCTATGTTTTTATACTATTCTCATATGTTTTTCACAATTCTCATATTTTTTTCACAATTCTCATGTTTTTCACAATTCTCATATGTTTTTCACAATTCTCATATTTTTTTCACAAGTCTAATATGTTTTTCATAATTCTCATGTTTTTCACAATTCTCATGTTTTTCACAATTCTCAAATTTTTCACAATTCTCATATGTTTCTCATAATTCTCATATGCTTTTCACAATTTTAATTTTTTCTTTCACAAAACTCATATGTTTTTCACAATTCTCATATGTTTTTCGCAATTCTCATATTTTTCACAATTCTCATACGTTTTTATGTTATTCTCATACGCTTTTCATAATTCTCATACGTTTTTATGTTACTCTCATGTTTTTCACAATTCTATATGTTTTATGCTATTTTTATCCTAAGTTTGCAGTAATTATAATATTGCTTACACAACAAAGATGTGTCTGAAAGGATATAATAGATACACGTTCATGAAGGTGACCTTTCGATAGACCATATCCATTAAAGTCGCATTGTTCTCTCCTCCCCAGAACCATCAGGTGTCCGATGACACGTATTGTTGTTTGTATCAACAAACACCGTGTCGTCTTACATTCTGTTGTTGTCGAAGCAATGTGTGTAGGTACATACGAGTATGATATTACGTGTCTGTCTAAAGGCGTTTGTTTTTTCAACAAAGTTCTCATATAGCTTAACAAGGTTTGAGTAATTTTTTTTACTCTCACTAGCTAGGGTTCAGAGGGCCTCATGTGAAGATGTCGTAACATTATCATTATGTTATTTTTATTTATTTGTTGTTTTAGAATCATGTTCCGTTTTAATTCATACTATTCGTGAAAAAAGACGAAGGAGCAGAGAAGGAAAGCATTATGTAATATTTATCGTATGAATACTAATTTTATTAACGATGTTGATTAATATGTAAATTAAATTAATTAGGCATTAGCAAAAAATAACTTTAAAGTCCTAAGCTGCACGCGTATACAATGTACAAAGATTATTTGTGCGGGTTCCACGCGAGCATAATTTGAAAAGACTTCTCGGCGTCTTAAGACCAGCACTGCATGCGCGGACTTGTTGCGACGCGTGCGACCGCATACGTTAGCCCAACTTCATTTTAAACTTTGCTTTGAACCTGAATTCTTGGCGGCTTTACTTAAGGCGCCACGAATATGTTAGATCATGGAGGCTATACGCGCATATATAGATTTAAAGATCTTAAACACGTGTTCCTACATGATAGTGCATTTAGGCGTGCTGCCAAAAAATGCGTTTAATGTTATAATCCATATTTCTAAATATGTGTGAGTTAATCTCAGAGATGGAAAAGTTTATGACTGTACCTATCCACATAAAAATAGGAGTGACAGTATATATACGTAAACTTCTGGATATGATTACATTCACATGTTCTTAAAATATTTACATTACCAAAATATCTAAATTAACGCAGGGCGGTCACGCGAATTCGAAGGACGAATTATTCATAAAAAATCGGCTATGCTTCGATGAACCTGACTAACGAATTCGTAATTATATGGACTTTCACGAATATACCAACGGCGATGGATATTATTAGCTACGAGCAATTAATTAAACAGTTTTATATATATTTATTTTTATGTTACAATTAACCAGGTGCTTTTAATATATTATGAATACAAACAGGACCTACATGTATTTGGCTACAACTAGGTAAATGTTGCAAAGGAAACATTATACATATTAAATTATTTGAAATATGTGTAAGTATGTATTCTTGTACGTATTTATATGTATGTCAATGCTTGTGTTTTTTTTGTCATTTTCTATTCTAAGTACACACTAAATTTGATCTCTAACTATATTACTCTCCATTCCTAGAGCTGCTGGAAAAGATCTCTCTTAGGGATAAGCAGTGCCATTGTACAACATCTCTTTTGTATGATTTTTTTTCTATTTATTGTTTCATGTGCACAAAATTGTTAAATAAATAAATAGCATTAAGAGGCAATTGTCGTTAAAACCTTAAACCGCAGTGAGATATTTCCCTTTACATACGTCAGTAAAAGAAAATGTTACTGAATAACATAAAACACATTTATATGTATAAAAGCGCTCATGTAAGTAATTCTGATAGGGCTTAGACCACCAATGCGTCTAAAACGGATGCTAAAACATTCTATCACATCGTATTTCGTTCTCGGTATCGCGCAGTTATCATGCAGGCCGTGTCGCGGGCCAATCAACACGCCTGCGCCTGCGCATCTTAACAAGTGCATTGCTCTTCGGATGCGCTTTAGATGCAACTGATAGACGTAGGTGAAAAACATATGTAGCTGTACACCGACTTGCTGCGGCGTGTCAATTGTCTACGATCGAATTTTATTGTTATTACATAGTCACGCCAAGTCCTTTATGGGGTAGGCAAGGATGTTATAATATTTCCATTTTTACATATGTATGTGTTCGTGTGATTCTTTTATTTCCATTTATCTCTTTGAGAATTACGCCGGTCTCAGTTCCGAAAATTATGTCTATATTGTTAATAGTACTTTCAGGTAAGGAATGTGCGTAAAAAGTGTATACTAAAAAATGTGATAATTAAAATTCACAAATTAAATTACACCATACAAAAAGAAATATTGTTACTCCACAGATGTTTTAGATATAAAATTATTCACATGAATAGATAAATGGCCCTTTAGTACTAATATTTAAATTGGGCCAAAATTAAATACATAAAGTTTAAATTAAATTTAAATTATCTTTTAATTTACAAATTTAAGGTAAAACATATCTGTTACTCGAATAATTTTTTATCACTTTTAACTTCAGAACGTTTATTAAGGCCTTGAAATATACAGTAATCTTTTATTTCACAGCGTCTTGTAACAAAGTGCGTAGTAAGTCAGTACTTTTCATCCATGTAGTGGATAAAAATGTCTATACTCGGCATGCTTTCATCATAATATCTTATAAGCAATGCGCATATTGAGCACACTTTTTAGTGGTCATGGCAATTTGTTGTGATATTCGCACTAGATTTGTTTTTTGCCTTTGCAAATTTCTCACAACTGTCAGTGCGTATCAACATGCAAATGCAAATATTTATGTACCGATTCCAATCGTATCAGGAATGAAGTCTAACAAGCTTTGTGCGTCTTGTATAACGTAAGTTTATTAGGTATGCCTTACACTAATGTTAAACGTTAAAATTTAATATTATTATTTGTTTGGGTGTTTGTTCGTCAATCACGCAATAAATATTGCTTGGATTTGTATGAAATTTTGTAAACAGATAGCTCTTATGTCAGAATGTAATGCTAATATATTTTATTCCGAAAAAATCGTCAGTAAGGAGTTCAGTCTTACATATAAAATATTTAGTTCGTTCTTATGACACTAGATGTCGCTAAAGCTAATTCGGAACTCGCCACTTTTTTATGGCAGTTAAAATATTTAAGTAATGTGTTCTTTATAATAATAATAATAGTCGAGCACATCTTGCCCTAGAACATGCAAACGAAGTTGCGGGTAGAAGCTAAATACTATGTAACTGGCAACACTTAACCACATATAGATGTGATGTGTTTCTCCTATACTTTGATAAGTAATGTTTTTCTCTGTCTTCACGACTAACTGACAAGTAACTCGACTCAATTCCAGTTTGTTTTTCTTCTCCACTCCTGTCTATCTATTTATATCATCTTACATCCGGTGCTCCGATTTTATTAATGTTATACGAGCAGCATACGGACATACGGTCCATCTAACATCGCTATAATTCCTCAACCGATCGATGGACATATAAATATCTTTCAGGTAGACTTGGAACGTTTCGTGTGACATTAGGTGCTGTTACACACCATCTTTCATATTGAATACACCATCCATATATAACAGTTCAATTTCAAAATCGCATTTCATAGTAATGAATTGAATTTTGGGGTTAAGATACTGAAGTGATTATTATTGTATTTGCCTTCTTTTATAGACAATATTGTTTAGTAGAGGTACAGTTAAGCATAAACTATTATCTGCTCAAGTGTACCTTTTTTTTAAATAAACCGCATGCAAATACATAAATAAACACACCAATTACGTGTCAGCTCAACAGGCTCTGTACAATCACGCACAGCGGTTATAGATAACATTAAAATAAGACATGAAATTCTGTTTCAATTACAAAGTTGCAAGTCATTACATTGTCTTGCAGTACAATCGGGACAAAAAGGTGGTAAAAATAATGATTTAATAAAAGCCTAGGAATAACATGGCGATTATCGAGCACCGCATCGCTCCAGGCGTCTAATTACGCCTGATGACTTTAATGAATTCCTTAGTTATTTATTCTGTACTAGCCATCGCCCACGGCTTCACTGGCAATCGTTTAGTTTTAAAAATATGTTCGACTTGTCTGCGGGACTGTACGTGTTTTCTTTACGGAATGATGCTCTTGTAGGGCGCAAACTGATTACCACATTTGTGTCCATTAGTTTTTAATATCACTGCAGTAACCTGGGAAACGTTTCCGGAATATTTTTTGCTAAATGTATAGAAAGATACATAAGTCATTTAATGTCGTCACTTAAGTTGTAATAATTTGTTTATTCATTTTATCTCTTCCATTGTTTAAGCATTAACAGTTTCACAGGGCGAAAAGACTGTTTTGGAAGGAGTTAGCGGATTAAGTATGAGAGCCAGAGTTCAGGGTAGACGACTGATTGGTTTTTCTGGCTAGACACGTGCACTTATCGAGAAAGTTTTTTTTTATATCAATAATTATTTTTCCATGTTTATAAAAACGTTTCGTAACCTTGTTTGCTAAAGCATATATTTTTTCAAGTCAAGTTTTCAGAAGAAACTATAAATAACCTATACAATAAATCATTTAGTTGCAAAGATATCGTCTATTTTGCATATTAGTTAGCGAGCCTTGTACCGCTGCCGGCGTCCCATAAGGCATTACGAGGAATCCAAATGAGTTTTTAATGGATCCCTGCGCTATTTACATTTTAAGGCTCGCTAGGATTTTTGTAGTTGGAAGCAAATTGCTTCGAAAATTTTATTCCATTTCTTAAAATATTTGTGGCGATTTTTATTACCTTACATTACCAAATTGCGCACGTAACATACGTTAAAAATAAAAAAAACGTTAGAATTGTTATCTGTGTTTCTGACAGGGGCGCTGAAGCCTACAAATTCGGGATGCATGTATGAAGGTAGATAATGGAAATGCGCTTCATTGGATTTGTTTATTTCTAAAGCAACGCCGAACCAAAGGATCAGAGTGGTTTTTGCGCAGATGGGCTACAGAACGACCTAAACTGTTCTTTATTCCGAAGAAATACATGGTTTTTGAGGGAATGAAAGTTAGAACATCATCGATGAATTTATTGTTATTTTATACGAAAATATGTAAAATTTTATGTAAGAATGATACATAGGACTATTTTCTGAAATCAACCTCTATAATACAACTCAGATTATAAGGTAATTATTACAGTTACCGCCACTCGTGCTGCGGCGCGCAGTCTCCGTCGCCACCTCGCTCCAAGCGGCGGGAGCTCATGAGGAAGGACCTTGTACAGATCTGAAACTAGTCGGGCCATCCCGAAAAACGTACGTGAGTTAAGCCGGTACATTTTTAATTATATTTATTACAAAGTTATTATAATATTTGCACAACATTTCACTGGAAGATAGCAAACTGTAAAAGGCTGAAGCGGCTAATAAGGGGAAAAACCCAATTATTATGTTATCCTGAACTCGATGTTCCATCTAAATATCCTTTGTGTATCAAAGCAAACGAGATAAAGTAAATGGAAAAGATTTTCAAAGAAAAAGTCTTAATAATCAAAGAATTACGTAAACGAGTCTTATTACGAGTATTTTTACAATAGTGGGCGTAGGCAACAGACTAGTGTAACCATGTACTGGTAGATCGAAAGAAAAAAGCCGAAAGTTCGTAATCAATTTAAATTATATAACTATTAGGATTAAAGAAACACCTACGTAAATTAAAGTTTTTTCATAATGCAAAATATTTACCTATATATTGTTCCGGTTTCATGGCTTATATGTACATACACAAAGTTACAGAAACATCGAAACTTCATTGAGTATGACGCTTCCTATAAATATTTAAACCGTCGACTACATTGACTTAAAAGCTTTGCTAAAAAGCTGCCATAGAATAGAACTTAAAGGAATCTAACAGACGTAATAAAACTCCACGATTGTAGCCGTTCGCGCGAGAAGAAAAAGCGATTCATTTCAAAATTCATTAATCACGAAATATAATGGACGTATCTACAGGATATTACAATTACCGCTTCAGCCTTTGCTGACCCTCCGCCCCGCGGCATTTTTCGTACGGATTAATTTAAAATAGGGCTGTCATCGCCCCGCATCACAGATAAACACTAAGCAAGCCTTAAGCAAACGGACATAGTAAGCGAGAACCATTAAAATAGGTTTTCTATTTGTGTATATATGTATTTACGCCATTAGAAACCAGAATTTAAAACGCATATTAATTACAATAAAACTAGGGTTGCATCAAACATTCGATTATCAGTTAACTCTATCAAATTCTAATTAACAAAAAAAGCATTACAACTCCTAAGCATATCTTGAACACCCCGGTTTGGTATAAATGTCAATAAAAGATATTTCCTTTGAATTTACAGCCAAAAAGAAAAAAAATTTTGAAAAGTGACAACCCTAATGAGTGCTCTACACTGCAAATGCAACAATGTTTCACGCTGTTGCCGGTCTCAGCACCGTACCCATTTCAATCAATGAGTACCTTCAGAGACAAACAGAACGTGAAGGTTGAAAACAAGCAACCTTTTATTGTTGTAATGTACTTACTTCCGGTACACTATTAGTAGAAAACGGACAAGGTACGTAAAAATAAATCTGTCTACAAATCAATGTTTGACAAATGTCTATCAATCTCAAATGAGACATGGGTTGTACCTTAATATTGTTAGAATGAATTTTGAATCTCTTCCGAAAGTAATTTACCAAAGAACAAAACTCTGACATGTAACAGAAATAATTGAAGCATTGATGCTATAGCCTTATGAGAACTCAGAACGCGAATACCCCTTATCTTCGAATATTGAATCAACTTTGCAGTACAGGGTACAACTTTGGGTTTCGTAGTTGAAAGGTCGAGGTATTTGGCAGCCCGAGCTCTCTGCATACCCCGTAAGGGATAGGCCTGTCATGATGATATAATAAAAACGATTGGAACCTTTATAATCAACCTCAACGACATGAGCCCATGAGACAACATTTTTGAATTTTGCGATATTCTGGAGAAATTTATATGTTGGGAATGGGACTGCTCGATGTGTTCGAGCGAGTTGTTTGATTATGTATTACGTTATAACTGTTGTTATGAACTTCTCTATTGAGATATTGTGGGAATTATTTGAAAATAGAAACATCACTATGATAGTACCATCTCACTGTCTGTCGTTCCCATTCGTGTTGTTATCTTTTACTATACGTAATGTTACTCATCTCGTCAAATATTGAACTAATGTGCTTTTATACAGTATTTTGTTGAAAATACACCATTAACAAATCTAACATGTCCGTTTGAATTTTTTACTGTTTTGCTAACAAAACCGTATCAATTTATTTAATTCACGATTGCACACACACGCGCGCATCGAACACTTTTACATATATTTATCTTTTCATTTCTTATTAAATTACATTATTTATAATATTTGTTTTGAGCGAGAATCCTACCTACAATCCCCGGCTTACAATCAGGGTAGCAACCCATTAATTCACTAAGCCGATTAATGTTTAAAAAGAGAAAAATAATACGCCAATTAAGCTCGACAATCTCTGGCAACGAATTTCGCAAAAACCCTACCTTTGTTTGGGTAACCATTATATAAATAGATAAGATCGTAAATAATAAACTATATACTTTCGTCGATCGATCAGCTGAACCAGTAATTTGACTAACGATTTATTTTATAACAGTAAAGACCGAAGACTTCGGCGATAGTCGGATAAAATCTGGCCCGCGCTGCGCGCTGCCAGCTGGGCTCAAAACGTTTAGGGTTATGATTAATTTTCATTTCACTTACACGTTCATATATTGTTCATAGTTTTATATTTAGTTGTGTAAGTTACATGTAAACTATTGCCTAGTTTGAGATCTGATAGCCGTGTCGTTTATCCTAAGAAATTATTACTATTATTATTAGACCAGTAACTCTTTGAAGATATCGCGTTATAGTTCATTAATCATTAACCAATAGAAACTAATGACATAATGAAATCATTTCCACGTCATTATTCCGGATAAAGGCAACAAAAACACCATGCATGTTCATCTCCCCTGTTATTATATCCACCGAAGGGCCGTATCATTAGGGACACGTATTTATGCTAACGGGCCGGTTACGGCGATTTAACGAAAATGATTTTGGGTATAATAAAATATGTTAAAATGATTTTGCAGGAAAATATCGTGATATGCGTGAGTTGAATAAAAATTGTAGCCTTAAAAATCTTAAGAGCTGTACTCGAAAGTTAAGCTCTTTTTAATTCCGAAACCGACGCACGTGTGTGAAGTGAGTGTTAAATGTAGAAGAATTACTTCAAATATATGAAGCATATCTACCGAAAAACCGACAACCGGTGGTATAGGCGAGTTCTAGAGTGGAGACCGCGGCTCGGCAAACGTAGGACGCCCTCCGGCCCGGTGTTATGACGATCTGCGAAAGACTGCAGGTAGATGCTCGATGTGACAAGCCGAGGACAGGAAGCGATGTCGCTCATTAGGGCAGGCCTATGTCCAACAGTGGACCGAGATAGGCTGATGATGATGATGATGTAAAGTTAGATATTTGACGTGAAGGTATAAAAATATATAATTTTCTTGATATAATTATAATAAACTTGTGTAATCGATACTTTACAATGAAATAATTCTATTATAAAACGTTATCTGCATTATTTACTGAGTGTCCTAGGGATAGCTTGAAAATGTTTTTCCTCCCAGTTGCGTCCGTTACTAATATGTGTCAAACGTTCATTAACACATTTTACAGATAATAAAAATTTGGTCACTAATATTAAAGAGATAAAGAGTCTTAAATGACATCAGGCCAAATATTTGTAGAACTTGAAAGTCAATGGATTGTAGAAACCTCTAAGATTGCATTATTTTAGATCATCTCACTTTAGACTGCCCAACTTTGCGTTGTCGAACTTTAGCCTCTAGATAACTGAATATATATTATACAATATAAATCCTTTATAAAATTCATTGTATAAAAAAAATATAGTTTTAATGGACGTCTTATTCGCGCCATACATTTCGTGTGAAACTATTTTTAGGTTTTTGCGATTTTTTCCACATTTCAAACAATCACATATTGTGCAGAGTAGATGCTAGGATATGTTTTTAAAACAAATTTTCAATTTCTCGCATCTTTGACATAGCATCTTCGGAGTTTCGTAACACGCAGTGCGCCTGCGCGCGGCCACCCCCGGCGTCGTCTGTTCGTTCACCTCTGCGAACATTTGTCGACGGCAAGGTCGCAGCGCCACCTCGTGACCATGTCGTCCTGGTATACTCGAAATGTATCCAACACGTACGCATGATTACAGTTTTAATTTCTTATCGATTATGGTAATGGAATAAATGGAAGGTGTACATATAATATAAAGGTTGAAGATATAAATAAATTTCAGCGACATAATGTTCCTGAATTGTTGAGCATTTTTTACGAATATAACAAAAAAGCCTGATGGTGTGAGAAATCAAGTGAAAAGCCAACAGCATATAATGTAATGAAACAAAAATATACGGTCGAAAACAAATTAGCGGTTTTGAAGTAATGAATATCTTAATTAATAATAGAATTAGAAATAATTAATATAATAATAAAAACAACAAGACCCATTAACATTCCACTGTTGGAATATGGGTCTCCGCTCATATTGAGAGGGTTAAGGCCATAGTCTGCCACGCTGGCCAAGTGCGGGCTGGCAGACTTCACACGCTTTAGAATTATTTTTTTTATAAATTCTAGGGTGTGCAGGTTTCCTCAGGATGTTTACCTTCACCGTTAGCAAGTGATATTTAAATTTAAGACGCCCATTTGTAAAGAGGTGCGCGCAATGGATATGAACCCAGCACCCTCAGAGTGAGACGCTAAATTTTTAACCACTAGACTATCACTACTTTAACTATTTAACGTTCCGTATATTTAAATACACTTCGATCGTCCAAGTACATTGCGTAAAGATACACATTAGTGGCCAGCCTGTCCACGCTGTTTATTAACACGCCACTTCCCGTCTCTAGTCAGGCATCTAATCCAATCGCACCTGCGTCGCTTAACTAGATATATCGTATTGGTTTAATCAACACGTCGGAGCTATCGGAGCTAGTTTCTATCTATACAATTAAATGATAAATTAAAAAAAGGCTGAACATAGAAATACTTTTAAAAATGTCTAACATTCACTGCCAAGGTCGAAATAGTTTAAAACCATAATACTTAATTCGTTTTTTCGCATTTAAAGTGAGGCTGGCTTTATTTGCTAATTAAATATATTTTGAAAATATTCTTAGAATTTCATAAAGCGTGAAAATTTGTGTACCGTGTAATGGAAAACATCATGAGGAAACTGGCACATGCTAGAGTTTTACACAAAATATTCTAAGACGTATCATGTTTTTCAACCCGCACTTGACTAGCGTGACGGACTATGACCTTAGCCCTTACCATACCGGGAAGAGACCCGTATCCAACGGTGGAACGATAAAAGGGTTTTTAAAGGTGATGATCACGTGAAAATGTTTGTTATATTAACATTTTGTGCCTTTCTTAAAAATTAAAAATAATCATCCCATGTCATGGTCACCCTACCGTTGAATCACATTGAGAATTCAGGAACACGAACCCGCATAATGACGGCTTGAGTTTTTAACAACACAATGGCCTATAAAAGCTTTTAAATTTCCCACATCTCTCATGAAAACGGAAGCCATCTATTTCACTTCCGCACATTATACTGATTTGCGTTACATTACTGGCTATTTTCTCATTGACATATGTACATATTTATAAAAAAACGCGCAATGTACACTTGGAAAGTCGTTAAGACATAAATAATTTAACACGCGTAATAAATCTGTCAAGCCCAACGTGGCCAGCGTGGTTGAAGTTGGCTTTACATTTCTGATTTTAAGAGGAGAACTGTGTCCAACAGTGAAACGATAACGGGGTTGATGATTCTGTGAACGGAGGACGTAGAATAAACAGTTCAGTTCAGCCGAAATTAATAGACCGATTATGTTAAATAATGGGTAATATGACTTGAATGTAAAATATCAGAACAGAGTAATGTCCACAATAATTCACACCAGTACAGTTGGATACGTAATAAACGGGTGATAATACTGTGCCGACATTCAACTATCCTATATCAAGTGTAATTTATATCGAGATGAGGAAGTCGAGAACTGAAACTTGCATATTATAACTTAAATTTTCGATGCAATGTTGGACAACGGTCAGTTTGTATAGGTATCCTAATTATTAACCCTTAAGTTTTAGAAAGTTAGTAGGTATATTTAATAAACATATCGTTACTGCGAAGGGTGCGAATTGTTGCGAATATGTTTGGAAATTATTTTTAAGTTTTATACGTAACACCACGCCTGTAATCCCCGAAGGGGTAGGTAGAGGAGTGTTTCACCAGTTACGTTTAAGTCTCATGGAATAAATAGTGAGCCTATTGCCAAACACCGGACACTAATCCAAACTCCGAGTCATAACTAGAAATTCTAAATTAGAAAAATCCAATAGTATCCGACCCGAGATTTGAACTCAAGACCTCCCGATCGGCAGTCGCGCTTACAACCACTCGATCAAC
>DWJK01001426.1:0-16999 GCA_018248815.1 Croniades pieria auraria
TGAGCCTGTACATATTCAACTTTATAATATTACCATCTGTGTCTTCTATAAAACCAGATACATTACACTTTAAACAGCAATGATACGGCTACAGCAAACGCTAGTCTTCAAGAAGACTAGCGTTTTATTTATGGTAATAATTTAGTTTACCAAAGTCTAGGTCAGTTTAGTAGTAATACATGTCCATGTGTAAAGCTGTAAGATTAACATTCAAATATCTTGAATAATAATAAATAGAAATTGGCTGTTGTTGCTCTGCCTACCCCATAAGGGACTTTAAGCATGCGAGGCGTGATGATATAATAATAATATTAATGTAGACGTTACAAAAACACAGGACGCATTTATATACAAGTGTAGAAGTTGGGAGGGTTACCTTGCCAAGGGTGCTAAAGCTAAGCTGGTAGAGGAAGGCGAGGCAGTCGGCGGCGCTCAGGCTGCGTTTCTCCGCTGTATGCAGGTAGTGCTGCAGGAACAGCCACACCTACCACACACATCCTTAGTTTATTAACCATGCTGTTACATAGTGCTCTCGGCCTGTCCCCTTTGGGATCTTGCCTAATAACCATATCTAGCAAAACTCTTTTGAGCATATGCTTTGCTTAGGGAAGTTTAAATATTCAAAGCTTCCCACAACAGCGAAAAAAAATCTAGAAAATCAGAATTACTGAGAATTCCTTACACATTTATCTAAAAAATGTGAAGTCTGTTACCAACTGACATCCAGGTAGTGTGGTTCACTGAACCCTGATATGTCAAAAGATAAAACAGTGCAATATATATATGCTTTTCGAAACGAACCGCACATACTATATCATGAGTGCAGTTAATGTATCTCAATAACACTCATTGTACCCTTCACTGTTGGCACAAATTTCCTATAGAGACAGGTAGACTAAGTATTTTTACTGTACACTGCCAAAATACTTCTTTTCTTCTATATTCAATACAAAAAAACTTACATCAAAGTGCTTACTTAGGACTTTACTAACTATTATAACTACATACCTGCTTAGCAGTACTGAGCAGAAGGAACTGAAACCCAGCACGAGTGATAACTGCAGAACCATCATCGGCATCTCTAGAAGTGGAACAAAATATATTATTTGGAAACATATTGTCATCTGTATTTGTTTCATTTATTCACATTATAACCTAAAGAGTGGGAATCACAAAGGACAAATTTAATGTCTAGTCTCTCTAGGAGAGATTGATATTTCATAAGTCCTTTTTATTTTTTTATTTTTTATTATCTATTTATTTTGTACACTGAATACTTAAAACTAATCAGCAAACAGAAACTTTTTATCAAGACATGGGCACCCCAATAAATCAAGAGCATGTTTTCTTAACATACTTCTACATGAACTTACATTTACTTGAACAATATACACACAAAATGAATAGATACAGTTTAAACACACACATACACCAAAATTGCATGTGTGTATGTCTAGTAATTTAGGTGTTTCCGTTAATAAAAAAAGATAAATTTTCTTGCTAAGTGGAGTGACTGGAACAATGTTACATATACCCATTGGTTAATCAGCTGAGGCATTTTCACCTGGTCATGAGGCCAGCATGCAGAAGAATTCTGACAGCATCTGCACTGATGCCCTCAGTCTGTGCACTCCCCACCATATAGTGGAGGACACACTCCCATCTCTCAAGGGCATATGCATCCAGGAATGCCACATCCCGCGCCTTGCCATCTGGCTCCAGAGAGGATGACATGCTCCATGGTCGGCCACTGTAATTTACAATTAGCAAGAAAATTAAATTAAATTTATAATCAGTGTCGTACTCAAGGTGAGTTAAATAACTTCATCATCACCATCATAAGCCCGATTGTTTATTGCTGGACATTGGGCTCCCCAAAGGGGTTATTAGAATAAGCAAGTTGCATATAGGCAGAGTGAAACAAACTTACCCTCCAAGAAGCGCAACTTTTAGATTCTTCTTAAAAGATTGTGCTAACATCCATCCTGGTAAACCTCCAGGTATGGGAGCCTCCTGCCACACTGATAGCTCTGATAGGGCTTCACAAGCTTTGCTCTGTTCCCTGACATAGAAAATAGGCAATATGTAATAATTATTTCTATTACAGTGCTGGGAGAGCCACACATCCCAACTTGGAAGAATAAAGGAATAACTACTTATTAACTGTAGAAAATTACTCTACCTCAAGATATAGATAGATGTCTATGGGTGTCAGTCACCATAAATAGTGTTTATAAATAAAAATACCTCGTTGCCTGCCTTGTTGGTTGGGTAGTCGCAAGTGTGACTGTCGATCAGGAGGTCCTGGGTTCAAATCCCCAGTGGGGTCCTATTGAATTTTTCTAATTTAGGATTTCTAGTAATGACTTGAAGTCTGGATCTGTGCCCAGTGTATGGCAAGTTTCATAATATGCATACATAAAGATTAAAGGCATAATGGCTTTGGTGTACAGTAGTCTCAGTATACTGTCATTTACACTTTATGACTGTATGTATCAAGTTACAATCTTTCGGTTCATTTACACTCTGAGGTCAAGTTTTAAAAGATCTTTGAGTGCTTTTTAGTGATTGCAAAATAATACTTGGCATGTGTCTGTGTGACCCAGGAGGCGACAACTGCTTGAGGCACTGGCTGTTCTACGAACAAGAGCCGAATGACGAAGTGGCGAGCAAGTTCTGGTAATTCTCTGGAATCAGAAAGTTGAAATGAATGCTCATAATTATAAAATGTTACACTTGATGACTTATGTGAACATACATTCTTTTGAATGGTTATTTTCATTACACAATTACACCAGGTCCTTCACAGGCAGAGAGCAGCATACATAAAATATATCTGTCCTGGCAGACTTGACGCGCTTCTTTTACATTCATCACTCTTCACACAGAGAGAACAGTTTTCGTAAGAAATGATTACATCAGTCTGTATTCAACTGACTTGGTGACACCTTGCAAGCTGCATTAATAAGGTACACACGATAACAGTTCGTTTTTTAGAAGTGCTTGCTACAATAGGTAAATTTATTTAATTGATATATAAGTTTCTCTTAGAGGCCCAAACCTAACCAAAAAGGGTGCAAAATAGTAACAAAGGAATTTCACACATGTCTTCGTGTAGTTCTTAAACGTATATGTAACTCAAAGCTTACCGGTATACAGCTAAACATATCGTGGGATAGTTGTACAATGTCTCAAGAAACTGAGGGGAACGGCTTTTCAAATATTCATGTAAGTCTTTACACTGTAACGTTGGAGATGGGTTAAGGTTTAACGACTTAGACTTTGATTCAGACATTTTTCGTGCTTATAAAACAAACGCATTATTTATTTATATTTGACAAAGCGGGCATATAACATTTCTTTCTTAAACTTGACATTAATTTATCTTAACATCACAAGTATGAATTGAAAATGTCATATTTAATCTGTGACAGAACGTTCCTTCATAATTAAATAGAAATTTCAATAATTAAAATAATTTATTAAACGTACGATATATTTTTCAGACTGTTTTTGAAAGTAATAACACCATAACACAATTATAGTTTCATATTGCAACAAATTAATTAATTTTATATAAAAAAGGTTAAAACCCGAAAAAAATAAACAATAGAAAAAACTTAATATACGTGGTATTGTAACATAATAGTCAAGAAGTGTTTTATTTCGTTATTATAAAGTAATATTTTATGAATGGAACGAGTACTTGCATCATTTATGTCATTTCATTGTGCTAAAATGAATCGTAAAATAAACGACAATATTTTAAGTTATATCACACTTAAACATAATGAAAATATAACACATATAAAGTAAATTACACCATCAAAGTAACAGATACAGATATTGTTAAATAAATGAAGTAAAAACGTTTAACGGTACTTTGAAAAAGAATTTAAAAAGTTGCAAAACATTAAGAAACGAACGGTAAGAAAACTTGTTACAAAAACAAATTTTTAAATGAGTTACCACCCTGCATTTAGGTTCAAAGTCGCTGCAAATGGGGAGGTTTAATGTCTATATAATTCCGTACCAAAAATATTTTTTTTAATCTCTTTGTCCCAACAAAAGAAAAAAGGTTCACCCACACATATCAGTTTCTTACGCACACCTGTAAAAAGTTGACGTATAGATGGAGATATCGTGTCTGTGTACAGAGCACACAGGCGTTTGGCGGCGAGTTCACCGCATTCATTCCCGTCGGCAGATGGCGGATGCAGTAGACGCTTTCCGTCAGTCACGTTCAGACAACTTGACGAGCGCAGTGCGAGTCCGTTTCGCTCAGCACCATTTTGTGTGTATCGTTTCGAACGGGACATTGTGTGTATGTGCTCCGTGAATAATCGCAAGCCACGAGCAGTGTACGGTTCAGTCGAGTGTTTCACTTTCGACATGCCCGCGGAGGGATCGATGCGATATCTCGGGCGCTCGTAGAAACCGCGCCTCCGTCATGAGCGAGTGATCGTCGACGTAAAAAAAGTTGACACAGGAAACATGTCTGGGCGGCCCGCCGACGCGGATGCGAGCGAAGGGTTCGAGTTCGAAATTCGAAAGCGGTCATGTCATCGCCTCTCGGATTTCGTATAAGTCACCGTCCAATGTCAAAATCGTGTACGTACCGCCAGCGGCGAGCGCGACAATGCAGTCGTTGGTAGTGTGGTGGGCGGTGGTGTCGACGGCCTGGGCGCTGGCGGGCGCCTGCTCGAGCTCCATCTCGAAGCGGCCGGCGCGGCCCGCGCGCCCGCAGCGCCCGCCGCCACAGCCGCAGCCGCAGCCGCGCGTCAACGTCACCTTCCCCACGTTCAAGTGCGAGCGGGACTACTCGGAGTACTACTGCCTCAACGGCGGCGTGTGCTTCACGGTGGTGATCTCGGACAGCCCCATCTACAACTGCGAGTGTCGGAGCGGGTTCGTGGGGCAGCGCTGCGAGTTCAAGGACCTGGACGACTCGTACGTGCTGACGAGCCGGCAGCTGATGATGGAGACGGCGTCGATCGCGGGCGGCGTGACGGTGGCAGTGTTCCTCGCGATTCTAGTCTGCTTTGGCGCCTGGGTGCGCCTGCACCGGCGCGGCAAGGCGCCGCCGCAGGAGGAGCGCGGCCACGTGCAGCTGGTGGCCGTGGCGGCGCCCCGCGCGCGCGTGCGCCTGGCCACGCAGCCCCACCGGCCGCCGCAGCCGCCCCAGCCGCCGCAGCCCGCGCGCTAGTGCCACAGACTTTACTGTTCATACTGTATCTGTGTACATATAGTTAGATTACTTTGTAAGTTATGTGGATGCTATGGGAGATGTAAGAAAAATTTATGTGATAATTATTTTACAAAGCTTATAATTTATTTGGAAGGAATTTCTTTTGTAAATACTGGATCCGAGATGGCCATAAATCAAAGTGGCGCCTTTGAAATTCTCAGTTCCTCCCTAAAGGTCTCTTGTGGATTGTAATCTGTATTATTTTGTTGGTGTTGAGTGTACTGGACTTGTTGGAAGGGTGACCGCCATGTACCTAATGCTACTTGCTTCTAGTAGGGCTGTTATGTTATATTGTTGCTCTTGTATCAGTGGATACAAGAGCCTGTCTTCCCGGGGCAAAGTGACAAAGCTGTTTTGTGATTTTGGATAAGATCAGAATATTCTTATTGGAGTTCTCATTGGAAAACTGATGTAAACAGTCTGTGTGCTGTGTCCCGGGCAGGGTGTCATGTGTTGCTGTTGGTGCCTTTGGCTCTCATGCATGTTATTGTTTTGTAAGGTAGCAAATGTTTAGGATGTGGGCCTCCATGTACACATTGATAACAGGCCCATCGCTTCAAGGGCTCATAAATAGCTAGCAAGTGAACAGGTGTTCCATTGAAGCTCAGGGTTTTGCCCGGTTGAAGTATATACAGAGGGCCGGCTCTCGGGTAGGCGTAGTGCTGCTCCTCGCCACGGGGCTGGCGGTGAGCGCACGGTGGCGAGCCGAAGCCAGCAGTCCACGCCGGCCGGCGCCGCGCCCGCACATTCCATCCCGCGGATAGCGTATTTACTGGTATCAGTATTATATTGTAATACGAGCGTTAAGCCAGCAGCTTTACTATATTTTTTAATTTATACCTGATATCCCACTGGGATAGAGCTGTATTATATTGCCGGCGGCTGCGACCCGCCGGCGCGAGAAGGCTTCTGTAAATATAGCCCGTGTAGGTATTTATTAGATATTTATGAACGTTTATTTATTGACTGCTTTATTTAGTTACAAGTACGATGAACCGCATCCAACTTCGCCTTTAACAATTAACGGTTGCATCTATTAAACCTTGCTAAGCACGGCCTCGCCTATCGTTGTATTCCCTACTGTAATCTCATTATGAATCTCCCTGTGTAAAAATCGCAAAACATTGGATGGTGTAGAAAACCCACGCCTGCAGTGCGACACCTGTCTGTTCCGAATCTCTATTTTGGAAATGTCAAATCGTATCGTTGTGTCGATAAAATGTTGATTGTATTAATGAAATCTCTTGTATGATTGTATGTATAAAGGTTGTTCTATGTGTTGTTATTTCCATGGAGTTGCACTGTGGGAGTGGTTGAAAAAAATTGTAAATTAGTCGGTGGCATGAGACGGGAGCTGGTCGGGAAGCCGCGAGCCGGTATCGTTTTATTCTAGACCGGTGAACCACTCCCGTGGCAGTTTGATGTGTTGACGTACTCCGCGGTGCCGCCTCGCGCTCCCCCGCTCGCGCGCTGCCTGTGCGTTGTCGGTGTGTAGTCCATTGTATCGATTCATATGAGATTGTTTATATGAACATTCCAACGTATAATAATATGTAAAGTATTACCTACATCGCGAATAATTTTGAAATATCTGTTAAGACGCTACATTGTTAATTATACAGTTTTCTATTGATAATTTGTTAAAAGAAAATTATACGAAACTAAATCCTTAAAAATGTTTTTGATTTGCTGCCACGGTCGAGCCGTTACTTGCATGGCATAGTTCAATTTTAGAAGGTCGTAACACAAATCTATATAGGTTCAACAGGAACTTATAATAAAAACGAAAAATAAACGAATAATTTTTCACATTGACTTGAATACAATATTTTGAAAGAAGAAAAATGAAGCCGTCAGCGGCTCGGCAATGACGTAGTTTACTATACATATATTCGTTAATCAATTTAATCTTGACCTGCTTTCAGATAAAGGTACCGAAAGATTCTTAAATTTTTGCTAATTGCACTCAACACATCGATACACAGTTACTGTCGAATAATTTTAAGTTGTGCAAATATTGTAATGAGCGCCGGTTGGGCAAAGCGGCGGCGCGCGCGTCACCGCCGCCTACGGCACTACAGCAGTTTTCGTTCACTTGTGCAATACCACTTACACCTGTTATTTAAATTAGTTCAAAGATAACGTTCCAGCGCCGTGAAATTGATTAATCGTCCATTAAAATTAATAATATTTATGTACGGCGCTAGCACGCGAACGAAAGTAGAGGTGAAGTTTTCTCTTGTGATCGTAACGAAATCGAATTGGGAGCGATCGGGTTTTTGCCCGCGCGCGAGTCGGCCGGGTTCCGCGCGGCCGCGCCGCCTCCGGAACGTATAAAAGACCTAGAAAAAGCTGCGGCAATGCAACGGGTCGGCGGTCCATTGAGGCTCGGGAAGCATATTTTTATGAATAGGTACCCGGGACCGGTCCGCCACCGGCGTCGCTCACACGAGAGTTCATTGAATGAGTGGCCGTTCGTTTGTTGACATTCCCCGAAAACCTGCCCCGCCCGGAATAGCCGCGTATCACGAGCTCCCGATGGATGGACAACGACAGAAATAGACGCCGCTCCCGAGTAGATTAAAAGGCGTTTTTGGAGTTCGATACTTAAAGGAGCTCGCTTATTCCGTCGGAATTAGGCGGATGTCGACGCGGCGTGAATAGGGATTTGGAGAAATGTGTTTAGTGCGTCGTTAAACCTTTGTGCAGTCAGACGGTGCGCTTTACAAATGTGTCAATGCTTTAGTTACTCGTCGTCGCATTATCTATCATTGCCAAAGAGCGCCTGTCTACGTGTTCGCCGGCTTAAATAACAGATATAGATTACGCATTACCTCAACGTTTGTCATACACGGTAAACATTGCGAAATATTAAACACAGTTCGCTTAATCCTAGTCGCGATACAAATTCCTTTCTTTTTATCTGACAGCATCATCAACATTTTATTGCCTCATTATTTAAATTATTATGTTGTTGAAAATGTATATGTATGAAATACAATACAATAAAATAATAATAATAAAAAAACCCAGGCGGCCTGAGCACGTTTATACTACGTTAATAACGTAAAATTTATCAACCCTTCCGTTGTTATAGTATGTTATCATACTTTAAATTTGTCAGTCTGTTTTGAAGCGAGAATTAGGTAAGTTCAATTTACACAATAGATCACAATACACTTATCTATATTTATTTGCCACAGCTCTTAAAACTAGTAAAGAAATACAAGGAAGTAAACACCTTTTTAATATTTATAAATGTTTCTGCTTAATCGCTTACTCCTGAACCGGTGGAAATACAATCTGCAGTACCTACTTATAGGTATTTCCACAGGCGCGAGCTATTCAGAATGTTACATATTATCTTCATTTGTCATCAAACAACGCACTTATCTACATGATTCATCGGTGTTGTAATTATATTAAAATGTCACCAAATTTTCCAGAACTCAAATGTTTATGAACCGGAATCTGTTTCCATTGATCGATTTCTATGAAATTTATTTAGTCCATTTCCTTGAAGAACTCCTGAGATATAGAATACCGAAATTTATAAATAGAGATACCTCGATGAGGAAAATATTCTCCACATAATATTTGATCATAATTACTCTTATCAGTGGTCCAATTATAGTCTGTTATGTAAATTTTAATACATAACAGATTAGATTAGATAAGACGCAGAAAAAAATATTCATAATCTTATTATGGAAATCTGGTTCACACATTTTAAAGATCTACTTATTGATTTCTATAAGAACAAGTTAAGAGAAGAAGGTAGCAAATATGCAAGTACCAGTCATTAATAGACAACACTGCCTAATCTGCAATTATCTAAATTAAATGACAGAGGTCTGTCATAGGCGGGAAGCGCTTAAAAATTACTGAATAGATTTCGATACATTTTTTTAGCTTTACTTCTTAGACACTTGTCACTTATCTTAAACAAAAAATATTACGGTATATCAATTTAATGTAAAGTTATTAAAGTTTTAAAACACTACAAATTTTGGCGATTTTTATGATTAGCAAAGTATATTTTTGCTTTCGATGTTTTAATGTTTTCTTCTTTGTACTTCAAATATATTGTTAATACTCTAAACAATGCAGACGGAGTTCCGTGTAGCAGCCAGTACAAAATAAAACAACTTAAATTAAATCTATAGACCTCTTCAATAGGAGAAGCCTGCGTCAAGCAGTTGACGATGACGGGCTGATGATGAAGAATTAAAAACATTCATAAAATTTGTCGTTTATTAAATTTTAATATTAGTCTTTACCTCAGAATTATATATCTATAAAAATATACTCTATGGTACTGTCAGACCATAGATTGTTGTTTGTCATAGACAGGGTGTAAGTAAATAAGATACGGTTTTGTAATGTATATTTTATGTTACATAATTATAAACTATATAAATTTTCTCTCTCTGCATTGTTTTTCCAAACTCTAAATTTAACAAATCTCTAATTCTTCCATGCGCTTGATACCTATGAACTTAATGCCTATGAGTATTATCTACTGATCGACCCTTGAAGAATAGCAAACGTAAAAAAACATATCTTTGAAGTAGAAATGTACAAAAAGGAGAAAAAAATAATTGAAAATTAGTAACATTACTTATTTCGTGTAGACAAACAAGTAAGAGAACAGTTACAATTGTTTGTCTGTATGAGGTGAGTCCGCAGTGTCGTGTACCTATTCCCTTGCGAGAGAACTTGCTACTTCCGCTAGCAGTAATGTAACTCACGAAATGATTTTATTACGCCCGCGGGCGAAACTGTGAATGAACACATCAAGTCAAGGCGAGCCGAGACAATCGGTGACATCCACCGGCGTCGACTGACAACACCGGCCCACGGAGACCTTCCCCTCCTCTCTCGCGCCTGTCTAACGAAGGCATCATAGAGGTTTTTAATAGAAACGCACAGGTCTGCCGTCTGGTCGTGGTTTCAGACGGAACGTCGCTCTACCCACACGACTCCTTTATGGCATCGGCCAGTGGTCATTGCGTCCAATTAACATGCCTACGTGCCGGCCCACTTTGTCATTATGTGGCTCCGCGAAATCTTCCAACTAGTACATGCTTAATACGCAGTTTTAAATACTGATGCCAAAGTACACTTTATGACGAGACAATAGCGGCGACAATACTTCGACAAGTCACAACTATTTGGTGAAGAAATACTGTCAACTGTAAACATATTTACTTTGTTCAAGATTGAATCCCAAAATGCTCGGAAGCTGATTTTATTAGAACACTTAGGTCAGATCCATTTTTTCAATCTTTTTTGGGAATATGTAGGTATTCTGATTTTCATCACGATGTATAAAACATCTCATCGGGATGTATTAAAATACATTTTGTCATCTACAATTCAGAGCAGACAGTTTATCTCATCGTAAAACTTAATTTATGTATTTTCGACAGACTTGAAGCTTATAATTTAGTTAAAGGTGACCTTAGAAGCACACTGGCTGGAATATAAATAAATTTTCTCTATTTTGGATATGTGGCGTGAGAGCAACTCAAGATTTTAAGGATATTAGTTGATGAGTGTTATGATTGGCACGCTCGTAACATAGCCAAGGTGATTCTTTACAACAAATCTTTCTAATCAATCTCTTTGTGATAAGACGTTCATTTCAATGCATAGAGAATACATACATTTTATTGTTTCTGAGGATTTCGGAAACAATTGATAATTCATTTGATAATAATCTTAAATGGCGAAACGAGATAAATGGTGCGCGTCCGAATTATGTAATTTGGTGATCGATCATCGAGTCAACCTTAAGTCCATCTGGTACGGCTGCATCTGTGCTGACAGTCTTAGGTTCGATTGTTATTACAATGTTAGTAACCAAGCTTGCTCTGGATTTTTGTGGAAGTACAGATTAAATATTCTCTATTATCAGTTACCCATCTTGACGGATATTTGACTGGAGCATAAGTGGATAGGGAGCAGTATAATAGTGTGGATGGCCGCTTATCTGGCGCGAAGCCCGTGGTGCGCTCGAGTGGCGCTTCCTGCGACAGATGGCAGCACGTGCGCGTGCGCCCGCGCCGCAAAAACTTATCGACGTGTTTAAGCTCATAATGTCGGTAAACGACTGCGTAAATGGAAGTTTTGATTCACCGCACTTCCTTATATATTAATATTATTATTAATCGAAAATTGCGTATACGCCGATTATTCTAACGATGTGTGATCGAAGCAACTCAATTGGTTTGGCTCCTTCGTCACACAAAATTCATACCTACTCGTATCATAGGCAATATGTAATATGAAAAGTTTAAAATGCAGGTATAGTTTTTGTTGCCTTTCTTCGTTACTTACCTAGTTAGGTCTTATAAGATTTGATAGATACTGTGCCTTATAGTGACAAACAGGTGTCAGTTCTGTGTACATTATTCGCAACGCGATACGAGCGCCGTTTCCAAGTTTTAAACCTGTTTGGTTGAGGGTGGGCTGAAAAAATTCGAAACGCACGTGCCACCTGCCTTTCATGGCGTCATTGTTTGATGAAGCACCTATCAACGCTATCAAAAGCACGACTGACTGGATACTTAATTATGCGTGCTTTTTTGAATTCACGGCATAATGAAGATGACAACTTGCGCTCGGGGGAAATGTTTTATATACACGTTCGTACAGATTAACAATATTTTTGGGTGGAAATTAGCGATTTTTAAAATGTTTGTTAACAATGTTTTAAAGTTAGAAACATTGAAAATTTATTAAGGGAATTATATTTATTTTTAAGGCTAGAATGTTTTTAAAGTCTAATAGAAGAAAAATGTAGATCACTTTTGTTGAGTAATAGTTTTCATTGACACGAGTTTTGCTTGTGCAGTGAATGTCATTTTTTCGCAGCTCGGGAAAAAGGAAAATAGGGAAAAGGTTAGTTTGGAAGTAGAGAAAAGAGTTTTCCTATTTGTTTTAGTTTCATAACATTACCTACATCGCATTTTGCTATCTGTCGATATTGCATTCGCCTAGCAAAATCTAGGGCTGATTAAATGAAATTTACGATTAGGTCTTTCGTCAGTCATATTACGGAATCAAAGTTAAACTTTTTACAATAATGTTTTATTACACGTATGTAAACATGTATTTGTTTTATGTATAAAAACAATGACGTAACGATTCGGACACCGGAGGAATTTACGAGCGGCTATCTGCCGACATAACTATATTTGTGAATGTACGATTGTATCATGAGTAAAAATACGTGTTCATAAAAATACAAAGAATGTGTTGTGCCTACCGAAAATGGACGATATTTGATGCAATACCTACCGCTTCAAAGAAATGATTGTACAGATATAGGAGTACAAGGCGAATGTGAATCTGCCAAGAGAGATCAACGCTCACCATTCTTCACCAAGTAGGTCAGATGCTGGCTGATGGGGGAGTCGGAAGTCTTCGAAACTAGCGTGCCTGTCTGAGCAGAATGATGAATGTAGCAGAAGTACTTCAAGTCTATAAGACATTTGGTACTAGGTGCCCTGTGCCAACACTGTAAAGAATTCGGCGTCACGTAATGATAATTGACATTCTGATGGTTTTATTCATTATGAGTTTCGCGCACCTTTTGCTTTTGGGCATCTTTCAGGATATGTAAGTTGGGGCAACAGATATAGTGGAGGAATTGAATATACCAGAAATGCTTCGTCAGCCACGCAGGACTTTTAGAGTATTCCTTATACTGTGAATTATAGCAGATTGTTTGCGTAATTCTCCCGATATCCAAAGGCATATATTTAAAAGAACGTGATAAGGGTAAAGTGCACTTGGGTTCACGATGAATGCACTTCACACGGATCTCGTCACGTGCGTTCGAAGCGCAACTATTTCATGCCCATTCTATTATTCATTCGCAAGCCATTGTCAAACAAAAGTAATGGCGGAGACAATTTCAAAACGAAAATAATTTCACGTGAAGTCAGCGAGCACATCGCAGATAACCGTCGGAGGTCGTGGGAAGACGATTCTTTTGCTGACGGAAGCACCAGCCTTGAGGGCCGGCGGGCTCTGAATACGACTGTGTGCCTCGGTCTGGTTTCAAGACCACAAGTGAATACAACAGACTAAATAAGAGTACCTATTAATGCTCATACTAAACTAGAGATTAAAAGAAAAAGCGTGAAAATGAACAGGAAGTGTTCGACATTTAAATTCTATTTACCTAATTTTGGAAGTGGTTATTAAAGTATTGGAATATACTGCATAAAATTGCAATTTACAGGCACTTTGGGCGGCAAAGTTTATTTTCTTCTATAGATGATGAAAGAAGACATACGAGTCACCGCTTTCCCTCCTAAGATGACTGTGAGGTCGAGCATCACGTGAACTGAACTGATCTTTATTTCGTAGACACATATCAAATTATGTATGTGATGTATTGGTTGGGCAATAGACAATAATTTTACTGGTCTTTTGATCTATTGGCCAGCAAATCTGATTACACTGAATCGGAAGTTATGGGGTTCGATTCCTATTCCTAAATATATGTGTAACTAGTACGAGCATTTGTTGTGGAGTGTAGTGTACAAAAATACTTACTTACGCATTAAATGAAATTTAAGTCTAGTTATCACAATATGGCCTCGGTTTGATTTTGGAGTAGTGCTATATGTGAAGTGTCCCTAGATATTGTTATTATTATATCATACGGCTAGATCTCTTGTGGGGTAGTCAGAGATCATTAGTGTAGTAGCTAGAGTTATGTACTTTAATAACAGAAATACAATTTTCTTACATAACATTTATCATCGACCTAAATCGAAGAAGTAACTAACTTTAAGTAAGAAAATGTAATTTTGGTGGCTAAAATACGTACATAAGTATAGGTAGTGAAACTTTCCGGTACCGAAGAGCAGCGGCTGGCGATAAGATCGGAGGTGCGATCGCGTGATCAGATCGACGATAGCGCCGCCCGTCCAATTAGGCGGCTCCGGGCGCTGCGGCGAGCGACGTGTCGCTGGCCGCCGTGTCGGCGGGCGTGCAGTGGCGGCCGCGTACGGAAACCATTCGTTTTTAAACCACCATTGAACAATAATAGCTTGTAAACTGAACAGTCAGCACTGTATGACGACGTTGCGCAGCACCTCTTGCTGGGTAGGCAACGTGCATCGAGTTCCAAATATCAATATTAATTTTTCTTCTTCATACGCACCCGTCGGTTTCGGAGACTTCTGACTCTAGGTGTCAGCTAGTATCAAACCTGGTTAAGTGCGGTAAGTCAAATTTTTTTTCGGGACCTGCATCCACTACGTTAGCATTGTTCTTGGTACAAGTGCTATCGATATAATCGTGTCATTATAACTCACAAGGCCTTCACGTAATACGTCAGCAGGTAACTTTTCATAGGCACTTAAACTAATCGTGAATTCTTTAAACTGTTTATCAAGGTGTTCTCAGATATCAAACTGAAAGCGATTCTTTAAGGCTGATAGCATATCTTCTGTGCGCATACATATAAATATCCTCCGAGCGACAATAATGCGGGTACGACATATGTAGCTGCGTGTGTTACACACAAACGGTATTGTTTTACATAGACAACATTTTGGTAGTGGTATTCCAGGACATAAATACATATGTAATATGTTTATATTAGTATACATCATATTAAATACATACTTTTGTCGATATGGATAATAGATATAAATATATTCACATATTGACGGTTGTAAATCCCTGGATACGTGGTTTTATAAATAATTTTACACCCACACAACCAACATTCATGCGTATTGCATAAATTTTCATCCCGGTTGAAAATCTATTCCAAAGCCTTCAGCATAGCAGTCAGGATCTTGGAGCACGGGGCCAACAGGCCAGTCATGTTATTCTTTATATACTGTAGGTAACATGCAAACAGATAGATGTCATTTCAGCCACTAACGCTGCCTGAAATGTTTGATATTATTTTAATACTCATATCGCCACCATCATCTCTTTATCCATCCGCTGCTAGAGACGGGACTCTTTTTGGAGTTCAAAGGATTAAGGTCATCGTCTAGAACGCTGGACAAGACCATGTTGACAAACTTCACTAGCCTCCCCGAATCCATGTTGGCAGATATCACAGCTAGTGATAGCCTAGTGGTTAAGAATTCAGCCTCTCACTCCGGGGGTGCTGGGTTCAAATCCATTCCGCGCACCTCTTTATAAAAGTGCATTTTAAATTTAAATATCACTTGCTAACGGTGAAGGAAAACACAGTGAAGAAACCTGCACACCTTAGAATTTATAAAAAAAAAAAAAAATTCTAAGGTGTGTGAAGTTTGCCAACCCGCACTTGGCCAGCGTGGGGGACTACGGCCTTAATCCCCTCGATTTGAGAGGAGACCCATATTCCAATAGTGGAATGTTAATGGGTCGATTATTATTTTTTTTTTTAGATATCACAGAGCTCCATGTTTATTCTGTATTTTATTTTATTTAATGTAAAGTTTTAAATAAGTATGAAAATGTTTTAAAATGATATTTTATGTACATATATGTACATAATTTAAAGAAAACATTTGGACGCAGCTAGATTGTAAAAGGCTAGGACATCGTGGAGTCGTACCGGTTAAGGGCGGTATATTTGCAGCTGTGGACTTCTAAACGCGTAGAGATGGGTACATGGGGCAAACATATTTTTTTAGTTGGATAATGAACAAGGTGAGTAGGGCATGCATTTCCACCGATACAGATAAGAGAGCTGGTGGAACATTGGCGTAGAAGTAGAGTCGGCTTATTTACGAGGTGGCACACAATGGCTGCGGCACGTAAACATCGCTATTGAGAGAGCGGTTGATGGCGGCGCGATGTTTACCCGAACGGTGGCCGACATTGTCCATTGAGCGATAGGTCACATGTTATTGTTCTGATGTTTATATTACTTACACAAGACCTTTTGATGGAGTTTACATCGATTGAATAGATAATAATAAATATCTTGGGGCGACTGGTCACCTGGCCTAAGGTAGGCAGTCTGTGTTATTGTAACCAGATAGCTGTTCACCTACGTATATCCACGCAAACATGTATTTCCTGTTATAGATAAATTGTTTTTAAATATCTTAATTGAACGAATACTTGAGCTCGTCACACAAATATTTGTCTTGGTTAGGGATAGAATCCACGACCCTTAGATCAACAGTCAGGTTCACTAACTACTAGATAAATGAGCCAATCAAATTACTCTGCTAATGTATTTTTTATTTTTAAGCAAAGTGTGTAGCATACGAGCCAGCGCCATTCACCTGGCTGTGCGACAGATCTGGTGCAGGCCTATATGAACATCAAATCGAAACACTACCGACCAACAGTTTTATTGTTATTCTCCGTAGGTCATGTGAATTATATTGACATTAAAAATTATTGATTTGTTATAAAAATATCGTATGTATGATGTTGAAATAGATTGAAGTAGATATTGTGTATGATGACATCGTTTTATATTTGACATAGTATGTCAAAGTAATCGTTTATACACTCGTATACACTTATATACTCGTATATATATATATATTTAAATTATAAAAATATTTATATATATATATATTATTAAAATATATTTTTAAATATATATATTATACATAAATAAGTAACTAAACAAATATTTCTATATATATATGTATATATATGTATATATACATATATATACATATATCTTTCCAGCTCGCGTCGCACACAGATGGAGATCTTTGACATTTATCAACTCGCTGTCTTATTACTTATTAATGTGTA